>CAUYQG010299938.1:0-14156 GCA_963574415.1 Tarsius wallacei
AGACAACAGGGCCTGAACAGCCTCCCAGTGGTCAGGGCCCAGCTCTCCCATTCCCACCTCTCTGTCCTCCCTCCCAAGGGACCCCAAAATACTCACTAAGCAGGAGGCTGGTGAATCCAAGGAGTCTGGAGGCCCCCCGAAGGAGCCGGTCCTCAGAGCAGGGCCCCATGGCCATCTGCCTGCCGACTTGCTCAGCTGAAGAGGAAATATTGGAGGGGAGGAGACAGAGGAGAACAGGCTTGAAAACAGCACAATTCCCACCACAAGGCGGGGCTAACTAGCTCCTACAAGGGGAGACAGTCCAGCAGGCCAGAGAAAGCCATTCGGCTCTTTCATCTCATCCCAAGACTTACAGTGCTGTGCACACTCAGTGAGTAGTTGCAGAAGAAATCATTGTACAGGAACTCTATGAGGTTCCTGGCACTGTATTGGACCCGTCTCTCCTTGTGGACACAACCAGCTGGTGTTCCCACACACACCCTCCCCTGCTCCTCACCTGATTCCCTGAGTTCACAGCTCTGTCACAGGTTGCCCTGGTCACCAGTGTCAGCCTATGGTCAGAGACAGAAATCACGCTCTTAAGCAAGACTGGGCTAGGTACCTCCGGACGTCGGTGGCTTTTCTGTCCCTACCTCTATAATTAGTCAGAATTTTTTTTTCATTTTTGAAAAACTTCAGTTGTCACTTGTCCAAATAAGAAGTTGTGGGCAAAAGAACAAAGGTCTTTGTAGAGTGTGAACTTCTCACAGCCCCAATGCAAATGCTGGCATTTACCTTGTGCTGGCACCAACAGTTTCTCAGTTGCCAGTAATACTGGTTATTCTCTGTACATAATCAAATCAAGGCTACACCTCACAGAGGCTGGCAGGCTCTTTGCCATATTGGACTGCGACTTTCCCTGAAGCCTCTCCTAGCCCTGTTCCTGCCATCTCAGAGGGACACGAGAGAGAACTACACACTCCCTCTGACCACAGCCTCAGCTGCCTCCTACTCACTACCTGCTGAAGCTTAGGCACTGGCCTCTTCTCTCAAGACCAGGACACCCATCAACCTCCTAGGACTCTCCCTTCCTGAAGGAGTAGCACCACCATCCCAACCCAGAGCAGTGCCTCCTTCTCTACCTAGTCTTCTCCCCTGGTTACCCAGACATGACACCCCCAGGTCTGCTTCTGCAAGGAGGGCTTCATGACCATGACCTCAGGGGACTCAGGTCACTGCATATTGAACTAACTTAATAGATGTGAAACCTGAACCTGAACCTTTAAAAGGTCACATAGCTCATCAGGCGGCAGGGTCTAGACTCTTGACAAGCTCAGGGCTCATACCCGACATCACAGCTGCTCTCCCAACCCACTGTGTGGCCTCAAGCAAGTCGCCAAGAGTCCAGTCTGTGCTCCCACTCTAAGCTGCTCTGCAGAATCCCAGACATGAGACTATTAAGATTGGCTTGATATCCTATCCCATCTAGTAATGGGGAAGTTACTGCGAAAGGCAGTCAAGAAGTTCTACAGCTAGAAAGTTCTTACGTGAATTCAAAATCTGGGTCGCTCGTCCATGGTCACACTCAGGGAGGCAAAGATCGAGTCTCCCAGGCACGACCATCCCATGTTTACAGCTCTCCAGAAAAGACTACTTTGAGAATTGTGTGATTATAAAAACACTTTGCATGGGAAGGGGAAGAAGAGAGCTTACAGAAAAGGAAGTAACCGTGTGCCTGGAAACCAGTAATGCCAGGAGTCAACACATAGACATTCCACATTGGCAAAATGCCAGGGACTTTTAAAAAATCCAGATGGCTAATCTAATTTTTGTTATCCTAGCTATCCTGTGCTAAGGTATAACACATACACAGGCGTGAGCCCCAACCACAGAAACTTTGGTACGTTGACAAGCACAATTGCCTAGTACTGGTAATGTTTTGGTGAAGGAAGGCAGCAGAAGAGTGTGTGTCACCAAGCGGCAGGATAGAAATGTAGTGTTCAGAGAGACAGAGTCTTGGAAGAGCAAGAGATCTAAGACGTAACCTTGAGAGCATAAGCGCCAGGAATTGAAAGAAATTTTAGGGGATGTTCTGGATCTCTCTGGGACATGATGGGTGGCAAGGCCATAAATGGCAAGCCTCTCACAGGTGTCAAAGTCAGTCCATAGTGGACCTGTCCCAGAAGGGAAGGAGAATGGAGATTTTGAGAAGCTCAGTCAGAACTGATAGGCTCTGGGGAGGATAGAGTGACTGTTTCCTGTTGTGGGCAGAGGACTGGGTACCTGGGTAAAGAAGATTCCCGTAGAGCTGGGAATTATATCAGCCCCGACTACTCTCCGGGGTGAGAGAGAAGACCTGGCAGCCCATTCCTGCCAGGTTTGCAGTGGAGCATGCAGGCAGTCTTGCAGCTGGCTGGGAGAGGAGCTGACAGCAGCAGAGCAGTTGACAGCATTCTCATTCCACACCCTTCCCTCCCTCCCCCTCAGCAACTTTAACTCCTAAATGCTGATAAAAATTTTTTTAAAAAGTATGCATAGACTGATAGATATGTAATATATATGTATACATATAGTCTTTTAAATTATAAAATAAATAGAAAATATAAAACAACAGGATGATTGGTGGGGGGATTTAATGGCTTACTCAGAAGTAAGGAATCACAGGCGAACATTTAATATCATTTAACGTCTATTCTTTGAGGAAGAGACAAAGAACTGATGCAAACAATAATAGCAGAGAAAGTGTAACATAGAACCAAGAAAAACTCTGTATTTGAAAATTGCAACAAAAATGAAAAAAATCACCTGGTAGAGTTCAATAGCAAATATCATCAGGTTGAAAAATAGTCAGTGGCCTTGAAGATTTATGAATTTAAATGATCTAGTATAAGGAATAGAAAGAAAAAAGTAAGGAAAAATAAACAGAACTTCAGAGACCTGTTGGACACCATCAATCATACCAAAATATATATAATGGACTTACATAAAAAGAGGAGAAGGAGAAATATTGACAATACATTTTCCAAATTTTTTTTATAGCTTTATTAGGGTGTTGTTGATAAATAGAAATTATAAATACTCAAAGAATACAACGTGATGATTCGATGTACTTGTACATCGTGAGATGATTACCACAATTGAAGTAATTAACAAATGCATCACTGTACCTAGTTATTAGTGTGTGTGTTTGTGTGCATGTGTGTGTGCACATGCGCTTGTTGTGAGGACCCTTAACATCCACTCTCAGTAAATTTCAGGTAAACAATCTACAGTGGAGTAGAAGGAACTATAATCTATAATCACCATGCTGTACATTAGAGCCCAAAAACTTAGGCATCTTATGACTGCAAGTTTATACCCTTTAATCAACATCTCCCCAAGTCTTGACTAACACATTCTACTCAGCTTTCATGAGGTCAACATTTATAGATTTCACATATAAATGATCATGTAATGTCTGATATTCTGTGTCTGGCTTATTTTACTCGATATGATGTCCTCTGGGTTCTTCCATATTGTTACAAATAGCAGGATTTCTTTCTTTCTTTAACTGCGTGGTATTCATATGTACATTTATTTAAATATATATGTATATATATATAATATATACACACTATATACACCACATTTTCTCTATTCATCTCTCAACAGACCCTTAGGTTGTCTTTATATTTTTGCTATTGGAAATGATGCTTCAGTAAACACGAGGGCATAGATATCACTTTCAGATAGACACTGATTTCATTTTCATTGGATATATACCCAGAGGAGGAATTGTTGGTAGTTCTACGTTTAATTTTTTGAGAATTCTTCATACAGTTTTTCAGGATAGCAAATTCTTAGTTGTAAGATATTTTTTCTCAATACTTTGCATGTGATATCCAAGTACCTTGTGGCTTTCATGGAATTAACTGTACCCCACAATATCATAATAAAAAATATTGAATAAAAAAAAGACTAACTCAAAAAGATGTCAACATAGGCATATAAAAATGAGATATCAAAATCCCAAATCAGAGAATCTCTCTTCAAGCCAAAATAGCAAAGTGACGCACCATATATGAAGGATCTCCAATAAGAGTAGCAGCTAATACCTGCCAGGCTCGGTGGCTCAGCTTGTAATCCCAGCACTTTGGGAGACCGAGGCAAGTGGATTGCCTGAGTCCTTGAGTTCGAGACCCACCTGGGCAACTTGGAGAGACCTCGTCTCTACAATAAATAAAAAACTAGTCTGGCGTGGTAGCTGCAACTGTAGTTCCGGCTACTTGGAAGGCTGAGGTGGAAGAATCACTGGAGCCAAGCACGTCAAGACTGAGGTGGCCGGGAGTATGCCACTGCACTCCAGTCTGGGTAACAGAGTGAGACTCCAACTCAAATAAAACAAAACAAAAACAAAAGAGTAGCAGCTAATTCCATGAAAGCCACAAGGTACTTGGATATCACATGCAAAGTATTGAGAAAAAATATCTTACAACTAAGAATTTGCTATCCTGAAAAACTGTCCTTCAAAAATGAAGGCTAAGCCGGGCTCAGTGGCTCAGCCTGTAATCCCGCGCCTTGGGAGGCTGAGGTGAGTGGATTGCCTGAGCCCGTGGGTTTGAGACCCGCCTAGGCAGGCGAAACCTCATCTCTACAATAAATCAAAAAATTAGCCGGGCGTGGTAGCGCGCGCCTGTAGTTCCAGCTACTTGGAAGGCTGAGGCGGAAGAATCGCCGGAGCACAGCAGGTCGAGGCTGCGGTGACCGGGAGCGGCCACTGCACTCCAGTCTGGGCGACAGAGTGAGACTCCAACTCAAAAAAATAAAATAAAATAAAATTATGGTCTTTGTTTCAGGAAATAAAGGAGGGTGGGGTGAATTATGTAGACATCAGGACCTATAACTTTATATCTTTGTGTAATTTACCATAGTGCATTGTTGAAAAGGATCATAAAACAATTGCATTGATATTTTAAAAAATATTTTCGGTGTGGCCGGGTTGGATGATAAGAGATTCACTTGGTTATACATTCTGTTTGAAGTCTAGTAGATCTTTGTCATTAAGAGCCAATATAAAAAATAAAATACAAACTATACCTATCTGTGTGTCCATACAGATATTAAACCAAGAGTACTACTTAGATTGAGAAACAAGAAGTCATTTTATTTTTTTCGTGCACGTTTGTTTCTCTTCTGTAAAACGTAAAATTGGCATGCATCACAAAGTGACAACTTATGGCCAAAACTATGACCTTTCTGGAGTTTCAGGAACCTTTAGTTGTGAACTGTAAATAGTGGAAAATCTGACAATTTGACAAACTGTTGCTAACACTAACAAATTGTTAATTAAATATGTCAGCATACGTTCTTTAACATCCTGCTTCTCACATTGTTATTGTCAAGACACGTTTTATTTCTTTGTCAGAAAAGATGGGTTAGGATAGTTTAAGAAATCATTTCCATGTTAATCTCATTTTCCACTGATTTCTCAGTTTCCGCTGATCACTCATATAGCCTAAGCTCACACTATATAAATATTTATAAATATATTTATTTTGCAAATTGGTGACCCTGGACACTAATTTAGTATGCATTTATATTTATGATAAAGCTATACTCCTTTTTTGAATGGAAAAATAATGCGGAGAGTGATTCTTAAGAGAAAAATTCATTGCTGTTTATTCTGGATTCCTAAAGTGATTTTTATTCTGTTGCAGATTATTTCTTCTCAACTTTGGTGTCATATTAGAGTCACTTGGGAAGTTTATAAAATTCTAATATCCAGATCTCACTTTAGGCATTAGTATTTTGTAAAGCCTTATAGCTAGTGTCCTAGATATTATAATGCTAATATGTATAGATTTTGCTAGAGAATAATGGATTGGGTAATTTTAAATGGTGGAAAAAATACCTATGTCTATATTTTAGAATTTGCTTTAAAATATTTGTCGCACAGTAAAATTTGCCTTAAGAAATGACTAAAGATTCAATGACTAATGGAATATTTCCTGCTATATTTTATAGATTAGGCTTTTGGGAAAATGTATTATTTGGAAATTACTTGGTTAAAATCTTACTCCAAACATCACCAAAAATGCATGTACATTTGTAAAAAAAAAAAAAAAGAAGAAGAAGAAAACACAAGTAACTTGAATAAAAGGGACAGTTACTAGTTTGCTTCAAAGTAGGCTAAAATCTCAGGTTTGTTATAATTGCGAACAAAAGATAGGGTAACTTTTGGCAAATATTGAAATACTCTCTTCTCATTGCCAGGCTCCAAATTAATGACTATGCTTCTTAAGCATTTAATAAAAAGCATAAAAATTCTCGGATCTAAAACAAATGTCAAAAATTAATTTTCTTTTTTCTATCAAATTTATTTTTGATGAAGTACCTATAATTGAATAACACTATCCTCTGTGTGCAAAGTCATTTTCTGGTAAGACCCATTTCTTGGTGTATTTCTGGAGTCTGCACATAATCGACGACCTTACCATCACTACCTTTCTTCTGCTTAGGAAGAGTGGACAGAAGAGAATCATCGCTCTTAATTTTCGTGCACACAACCTGGTTTTAACTTTTTGTTTTCGATTATATACAGTATAATTTTTTTTATCATTTCGGTAACTATAAAGTGGACAAATAATGACGATTTCATAAAATAGAGAAATGTGTAAATAACAATGAACAGTTTATACTTATGTATCCATGAAAAAGCAAATTATCTCATGGCTCTGGAGTACTAAGTTTAGGTTTAAAGTAAGTACTATCACATGGCGTATGGGCAAGCAGCATCTCTGGGTGTTGCTTGTCCAAGGGTTCCTTGATGCAATTGCTCAGACTGAGACCTAGAGTTTTCTATGTAATATCCTATTTAACCAAGAACAATTCAGATACAGTTATTTTCATACAAAATACATGTCACTACATGTAATTATCCATCAAGATTTCTTGTGAATGTTCTATATTGCCAGTGTTAAATTCTCTAATGACAAAAATTGTCGATAATTAAGTGGAAATTTTAAAAAGGCATATTGACTTTATTTCACATTACATCTACATTGTAAAGTGCTTAGAAAAGTAGCACTTATAAATGAAGACTATTATAATTATAAATCATATAAATGAATACACTAGTCAATAAAAACAATACACAGAAATTGATGAAAGAAAGTTTTATATTAATTTAAAAGTTTCTTTGCTTTATTTTTCTTCTCAAAAGATTTTGCTGTTTTGTTCTTTCAGCTTTTATAAAAGTAACTATAAAATTTGAAGAAACTAAAACTAGTATTCTTTTTTTTTAATATAAATTGTTTAAATAAGCTACAGAAAGTTACCTAATTTTTACAAGTAAAATATACTTTAAAATTTACCATTTGAATAACTCTTCTAAGTTGCTAAATTCTTAGCAATATGATGTAAAAATAATTTTAAGTAAAATATTTTAGAGAAATAAAAGCAGGTAAAATGTTGGGTTCCCAAAATATTGAAAATAACTCCCCATGATTTTTTCTTAATCACCAAATAAACCATCCATTTTTACTGCATACCCATTAATCTTATATAGTCCAATGCAAATACCTGATGATATAACATATACGTTTGTCACCCACATATATGTATTATGTCCTGTAATTTATTAAATATTATTTTAAGTAAAAGTCAATTGCATTTGGGGAATAATTATATTTTATAGCCATGGTTAAATTTATTCTTTCTATTTTAAAAAACCATGATTTCAGCATAAATGCAAATTCGCTTATAATTAATTAACTTAATTAAGCAATTCTAATTATTTTATAATAATTATATTTATAAAGCTAATTTAATTATTTATAAAGTTAATTTTGTCTTCATCAAATCTGAGGTATAGTTTGCTGTAAAATACAATAAAATGAACACAATTAAATCAGAGCGATTAGGACTTACAGTTGCAATATTACAATTTCTACTTATTTTCCTAGTTTGCTTGTGCAAATTCATTACATTGAACTTCGAAACGGAAGCTTTTTGAATCAAGTCCATTTGAAATGTCAGTACTAATCTTTCTCTGCACCAGTCCTCATCAGGGGCGACCTTTCTGATTGCCTGTTACAGCTTGACAAAAATGCACTGCCACCCCCTCCCAGTGCTATAATTGACCTTTAACCAAAGTACAGGCATGATCCCTTTTAGTGATCTAATAATTCTGTGGCACAAATATAATTCATTTATTTAAATAATTATTTCTGACACCTCATATTGTGTGTGTCTTTAAAACAGAATGAACAGGAATAGATAGTGTTTCATATCTCGCCAAGTGCATTGCTGAACTGTGATTTTTCTAGTGCATTCTTCTTTTAAAATAAATTACATTTTAAAAACAAATTTGCCTGTAGGAAAAAATGGGCAGATATTTTTCTGAGTTTGTATTTTATTGTGATAATATACACATATACACATTTATTTTTCAGTGTACACTTTAGTATTATTAAATACATTAGTAAGGTTGTGCAGCCATCACCATTATTCATTTCCAGAATTTTTTTGTCTTGTAAAACTGAAATTCATACCTATTAAACAATAACTCCCTACTCCAGCAGTCCCCAGCTTTTTTGGCATTAAGGACAAATTCGTGGAAGACAATTTTTTTCTCCACCGTGAGAGTGGGAAGACAGGAGAGGTGTGTGTGTGGGGGTGGGAGGGCATGCCATCAAACTTCACCGCTAATGTTAATCCATGTTTGCAGCTACTCGCCAGTGTTAGCCTCACAGCCTCAGCTCCGTCTCATATTAGTGGTAATGCGAGTGATGGGGAGAGGCTGTAAATACAAATGAAGTTTAGCTCACCTGCCGTAGCTCACCTCCTGCCATGTGGCCCAGTTCCCAACAGGCCAGGGTACCAGTTCATGCTCCGGGGGAATGGGAATGCCTGCCCTACTCTTTGTTCCTAGCAACAATTCTACCTTTGCCTCTATGATTTTGAAAACTCGAAGTACGATATATGAAAGAAATAATACAGTTTTTGTTTTTCTGTAACTGATTTCACTGAACATAATGTCTTCACGTTTTATTTATGCTGAACCTCTCTTTTTTGAGGCTGAATAATATTCTATTGTGTGTGTGTATGTGTGTGTATGTATATGTATATGTAAATTTTGTTTAACCATTTATCCACCAATGGACATTTGAGTTACTTTGATGTTTTAGCTATTTAAAATAATTCTGCTATGGGAATAGGTGTAATTATCTCATCCAAACTCTACTTCCAGTTTTTTTTTTTAAATACTTTTGTTCCCTTTTAATCCCTCTTCATATTAAATATACAACTTTCTTCATAACATATAGCTGGAATCTTGCCCTTCCTTGCAAGGGGAAAAACAGCACTGCCTACGTGTTTTCAGCGGATTTAAACATTTTCAGGAAAAAAAAGTGGAATGATTTTCTAAGGTTTTTGTAGTATATACCCAATAGTGGACTTGCTGGATTAGATGAAAGTTCTATTTTTAGTTTTTTTTGGAGTGTCTTGTCATACTGTTTTGTACAAAGGCTATAGCATTTTACCTATCTATCAACAATACAGAAGAGTTTTTATTATTCAATATCTTTTCCACACTTGTTATTTTTGCCTTTTTTGAAAGTAGCACCATATCCTAATGGGTGTGAAGTGGTATCTCATTATAGTTTTGATTTGCATTTTTCTAATGATTACTGACGTGGAGAATCATTTCATGTGCTTATTGGCCATTTTGTATACCTTGTTTGAAGAAATGTCTAGTTAAGTTCTTTGCCTATTATGAATCTGATTATTTCTCTGTTGTTGAGTTTTGAGAATTCTTTGTATATTCTGGGTATTAATTTTTTATCAGATATTAAATTTGCAAATACTTTCCCCCATTCTTTAGGCTGCTTCCATGGGTTTTATTTCATTTATTTTTTTTAATCTGGAAAAATATTACTTATAATATTGTTTATGTACAAATAATGTATAATATACAATTTATGTTTGGTCTATTTTTTAAAAAATGCATTTGACTTAACTTCAGTCAATCTATTGATTATTAATAGAAGATAGATTCAATATTTTTTAAAAAGGCAAAAAAATGAAGTTCACCAGGATAACTTTTTAAAAACAAAATACAAATAAACAAACAAATGCCTATTGTGTCATGACTAATGAGAAGAAGGTTCACCGTGCATTCAATGACATAAAGCAAAGTTAACCTAACCCAAGAGCAGTGAAATAATATGACAATAGAAAATATGTATTTTGAGACCTCTGTTTATATCTTCTAAACTTAGATTAATATATGCTTCTTAAATCCTTTATGGTTTTGCTTGTCTCTGCTTTTATAAGTCAACAACTGTGAATAGAATTTAACTATTAAGAT
Organism: Tarsius wallacei; assembly: GCA_963574415.1. NCBI lineage: Eukaryota > Metazoa > Chordata > Mammalia > Primates > Tarsiidae > Tarsius > Tarsius wallacei. Next base: position 10,328 of record CAUYQG010299938.1, read on the forward strand.
AATATTAATATCAGAAGTCTCTTATTTTATTGAAAAAAAGTTTATTGTTTTATAAAATGTAGTATATAGTTTCCATAGGGTCTAGTATAACATAATTTTATTTATATCATTGAATGCTCAAGTAATAAGACCTGAGAAACAAATGTAAATTAATTGATAGGAGAAAAAATATGTATTGCTATGGCTATATTTTGACATGCGTTTTTTAATGGAGGGTAGCATTTATTAACATGCATTAGTTTTTTATCTTCAAATTGTTCTTAATAAATAATTTTAACATCTGTCAGATAACATTTAAAAACAGAAAATAGATTATTGTTCTACCCTGTATTAAGAGGTGAGAGCTGAACTATCATAAAATTTTGATATTTTCATTGTTATAGTCTCTCATTATCAAATATTATCATAATTTAAATAGCAGTAACCATAGTAAAGTATCCGATTAAGTCTTCATTTTACTTATACAACATGTATTCATTACACAACACTCATTTATCTTAGTCACAAACACTAAAATATAAAATAAAAATATTATGTTTTCTTTCTGTAATTTGAGGCATCAATAATATGATTACAGGTTTTAATAAAATATAGATGGTATCCCACATGGAAAAAAAAAAGTATAGACTTTGCATAGCAAAAGAGGAAACTTGTGCTTCCATCTTAGCTATTTAGTGCATTAATTCTGCTGTGTATATCTGATTATTTGTGCTACAGGTTTAATTGATTAGTGATCCTCTTCATTAGTTGTGTTTGCAGGCTACAATGCTTTTCAGACAGAATGACACCCCAAATTTAATTGGTCTTCTTATAGAAAAAAAATAGTAAAATAAAAAATTGTAGAATGAATCAAAGGATTCTCCACACTTCTCTTGTAAAATGTTAATAATAACATCTCGGTGACAGAACTATTTTAAAGATCAAGTGAGATAATATGTTGAACTTTAAAATAAATACAAAAATAATTTTATTTTTATTTTTTATTTTTTATTAGAGAATGTTCTGGTATAATTTTACAGAAACCCTGGCTAGGAGCAGGACAGTAGACTAGGGTGAGAGACATATAATCTAGGTTTATTCAGAGATAAAACTAGGAATGTTGGGAAGTAAGATGTCTATTACTTTCTGAAAATTAGTTTCCTGCTGAATCTTCTAGAGCTTCTCATTACCTCTCACTCATCTCCAGGATGTTACAATTGAAATAAATTTCCTCAAAGATGCTCCGGATAAATTTGATAGCTGGTATTGGTAAATAAGTCTTAAAGTAAGATAAATTGAGAAAGGTGGTCCTCAGGATGCCTGGAAAAATGTGACAAGATGCAGGAATGACTGTCTTTCAGTAACAGCTGCAAAATCTCTAAAGAACATTCTAAGTGGAAAAAAAAATCTGTTATCTGTGTGTTTACCTATATTTTAAAATGAACTACATAAATTACTTTCCTATTTAGTTTAGGAAAATAATTATTTCTTGTATGGAGAATGTAATTGCAGTACTAATTCTGGAAATACAAGTTTCCTTTAATCTTTTAATAACGTCCATTTGTTTGGTGACAAGACTTCTCACATAATTCAGTGTGACCATAATTTTAGGCATTTTAGATACGGATACATGACATCTGGTTGCCAGGTAAATACCCATGAAATCAATCTTCCATGCCTTCTTTAAACCATTTGTGCAAGTTATCACCTTATAAAACTGTAATTTTTATGTTCACTCATGTTCTAAATAAATTACAATCACTCCCGGAAGAACTGTTAGTTCTCAGTTATAATAGTCCATGTTTGATATTTAAACTTAAAGCCAGACATACTGATAAATAAATTTTTGTTTATTTTCTCTTTTTAAATATATGCTTTTGTATATCAACAATATGTACATCTGTGGAAAAATGAATATCTGAAAAGTAGTGAATAAAAGAATGGCCCTAAATCTGGAAAAGTATTATTGAAAAACTCAGAGACTCATAAAACAGAGAAAAGAATAATGGTTCCCAGAGGCTAAGGTAGTTAAGGGAGAGGAGAGACGAAGGAATGTTGGTCAAAGGATATATAGTTACAGTTAGATAAAAGAAATAAATTAAAGTGATCTATTGTACAGCACAGTGAATATAGTTAATGATGATATATTGTATCCTTGAGAAATGCAAAGAGATTGAATGCTGTGTTCTCATCACAAAAGTGATAAAATATGTGAGGTAATGCATGCCTTAATTAGTTAGATTTAACTATTCCACATGTATATATTCTTCAAAATATCATATTGTACACAATAAATGCATACAACTTTATGTGTCAACTTGAAAAGTTCTGGGTCCGCTAAATCTATTAAAATATTAAAGTTTTTCCTTTATAAAACATTGTTAAAAATTCAGAGTCTGAAACCAAACTCTACAACAAACCTCCTCTATAAGATTTGTTGTGAGAAGTTACATACAAAGAATGCTTAGAAATGTGCCTAGCGTTTAGCCAATGATTCATAATATTTAACAATTACTACATCCATTTTCCAATAATGGTGAGTCACAGTTGTTTTTACTGGTATATCCAGTTTTAGAGGGCTGCATATAATAATATTGTTCATAATGTAGGTCATAACCTGTCAGGGGATCATGAAGGGAATTTGGTAACTTGTAACCTTCATGTTTACATCTCAATGTCTCACTCAGAAGTGGAAGCTAAAAAAGTTGATCTCTTAGAGGTAGATTGTAGAATAGTAGTTTCCAGAATTTGGAAAAGGTAGGGAGGAGAAGGAGATGAGAAGTTTGTTAATGCATATGAAATTACAGTTGGATAGAAGAAATAAATTCTAGTATTCTGTAGTACAGTAGGGTGATTACAGTTTATACATTTTTTTTTTTTAGGTAGAAATGGGACAGTTACAAATGTAATTCAATTTTATTTGAGAACAAAAGTGAGCTGACACTTCTGACATTGTATTGACAATAATTCCCAGTCTTATTTTTTACACAATTTGGCATCTGTAAATAAAATTATATAATAAAATAATTGCATACATAAAAAATTATTTAATAAAACTATGAAGTTGAATGCACAATTATGATGTCTATAATTATCTCTCTAGATATAATTCTTTCTGTATAGGTTTGATCATTGTATACTATAACCCATTAACATGAATTAACTCCATTTTCCTAAACCTGCAAAGGCAAATTTTAAAATCCTTATGGTAATTTCCATTCCATCTTCTACTATTAATTTATTGTATATTTATAAATAGCTAGAGGGGAAAATTTGGAGTGGCCCCAACACAAATAAACGTTTGAGGTGATAGATTTCTCAATTACCCTGACTTGATCATTATACACAGTATGCTTGTATCAAAATATCACATGTACCCCATAAATATGAACAATTATGATCAATTTATTTATGAAATATAAGAAACTGTAATTGAATAAAAAATTGTGCATGTTGCATTACAAAGCATAGGTTTTGTTTCTTAAAGCTTTTCTTTAGATTAAATCTATTTTATAGGCATTCAGATCATATGTGGGTTGCAGTGTAAAATATTCCATACTACGATCAAATATAGATAGATTCCACACGTAGGGTAAATTATAAAGATTTTTTTCTGCCGGGCTGGGTGGTTCAGCCTGTAATCCCACGCTTGGGGAGGCTGAGGTGAGTGAATTGCCTGAGCCCACGGGTTCGAGACCCACCTGGGCAACTTAGCGAGACCTCATCTCTACAATAAATCAACAACAACAACAAAAATTAGCCGAGCGTGGTAGCGCGCGCCTGTAGTTCCAGCTACTTGGAAGGCTGAGGCGGAAGGATCGCCGGAGCCCAGCAGGTCGAGGCTGCGGTG
>CAUYQG010299941.1:0-14730 GCA_963574415.1 Tarsius wallacei
CAACTTGGATGGACTTAAGAGTACAATACTGAGTAATCTACCACAGAAACAAAGAACTGAGCACCACATGTTCTCACTCATAAGCAGACCTTGAACAATTATCATAATACTATAAGAAAGGGATTGACAGTAGTGGGAAACAGCCAGGGGAGGGAGGGGGCACACCTCACCAAATAGGGTACCTGCCCATGACCCTGAATTGTACCCCACATTTTAAAAATAAAATTTAAAAGCTTTTTAAAAGGCTGTCTTTTTTGCTTTTTGGGAGGGGAGTCAGGTTCTTACTGTGTCACTCATGCTGGAGTGCCATGGCACAATCAACGGTGCACCACAGCCTCAACCTTCTGGGCTCAATCAATCCTTCTACCTGAATCTCCTGAGTAGCTGGGACAACAGGTGCACACCACCATGCCAGGCTAATTTTTAAATTTTTTTTATAGAGGCAGGGTCTCACTATATTGCCTAGGCTGGTCTCGAACTCTTAGGCTCAAGCAGTCCTTCTGCCTCAGCCTTCCAAAGTGCAGGAATTACAGGCATAAGCCACCACATCTGGCAAAACTGTCTTTTACTGTAATTATAGTACATGTGCAAATGTTATTAGTCATCAATTTCCAAATGTATACGTTACCCATGTAATTGTTACTATTTCATACCATTACTCATATTCTCATGTGAATGCCAGTGAGAGATGGACCATTACTGTCAAAGTGCTCAGGATTTCCAGTTCCCAAATTATTTGGCATTTTATTTTTTATGCTGGTCTCTCATCCTCACTGTCCTAGTGTTTACATGGTTATATTTGCCCTTGATTATTTCTTTATAATTTCCTACTTTTACTTTTTTGGGTCTCTTAGGCAATGACGGTTCATTAAAGCACTTGGATAAAACATATACAAAATAAATAAGTAAAGGATAAAATGATGTTTATACACAAAGTTCATAAATGTTCAAAACATTTTCTTTTCAAAGATTTATCTACATTGTCTGCTTTAATACTTTTTGACTTTTTTGGACACTTGGTAAAAAGAAACAAATCTAGAATTTGGGGTAAATCTCAAATTTTGCTGGATGTTTCACTAATAAAAATATATTTTCTTGAAAACACGTAGCATTTTAATATATAAGTTAGCATCATATAGATGCACCTTGTAATCAATAGTGTTGTCCTGAAATAAAGACATAAAAGTTTCTTAAGCTTGGTGAGTCTTGGTTTTCCCATCTGGAAATGAGAATAATACTGCCTGTTTGTGAAGATAAAATGAAATATTGTATATGAAGTACCTATACCATGTATAGCACACATCATAACTGTTTACAGTGGTTGTTAATTAAAATTTTGGTATAAAGCAGCGGTGTTATTTAGTGTTCAGTGTTTTGTGCTTTATGTAAAAACACTAGCATGAGCTCCTCTGCTGTGTCACAGGTTGTTTTCTCTCACTAGATTAGTGAACTGACAGTGGGACTGTGAACAGTAGATAAGAATGTACTGAAGGGAAGAGAAAAAAGAAAAACTTATTGAGAAAAGAGGAGTGAAAGAAGAGAAAATGGAAGGGCGTGAGAGAAAAAGAACAGAGATATGCAGAAAATAGACACCTCCCTCCCCCAAAATGAAACAGGAGTGAAAGGGAGGCAGAAATCAATCAGGAGGAAAAAAATGAGTAGAGAGGACAAGAAGGAGATAATTCTGGAGGGAGCTTCTGACCATAATTCTCTACATGTTTCTGTGTTTCTTTTTCTTTAATAGATATCCCCATATCATTTTTCATGTATGGACCGAGTCCTGATTATAACTGTATGATGCTAGATACCATCGAAGAGTGGTAAGTCCTTCAAATAATGGCTTTGCTACCGCTGTTACTTATAATACTGGGTTGATTATTTCAACTCACTTTAAGTAAACTCTCCTGTTTTACAGTTGCTTTATAAACACTGTGTTGATGCATAAGTTTATTAAAGAGCTTTTTCCACTGTTTTAAATGGTCTTCATTAAAGCCTGGTGGTCTTCCTGAATATGGAGAATCACTCAGGTCAAAGAGGCCCTCTTTGAAACAAAAACCATTTTTTTGCTGTGCTTTCCCCAATGGCATTCTCCCCATACATGGCACAAATGTTTCTAGCCGCCTCCGCTGCCTTTACTCCTCTGTTAAACGCAAACAGATGAATATGTCAGAAGTGTTGACACTTCATCTTCTTTAGCCCACAGACAGCAGTAACTTTCTTCAAATCTGCAAAATGCAAGGTATATTCACAAGCACAGCATTGTCACTCCAAATGACAAATGATAAACTCCCAACACGGCAGTGTTGCCATGCCAAAAACAAACGGTACAAACTTATGCATCAACCTAATAACTTAGCAATAAAAAGATACATGAAGAATGTGTGTATTTCATCACATGTGGAAATACTTTTGAAACATGTAAATATTTATCCTTGATAATAAATATTTATTTGGGTATTGTTTAAGTCTGCTTGGGCTGCTGTAACAAAATACCACAAACTGGATAATTCATAAACAACATAAATTTATGTTAACCTCTGAGTCGTTATGCTGTATATATTTTTTGGTATGTGCCTCTTTCCTTCTTATCATACAGATCATAATCCTTTTAATTGTGTTCTTGCTGACTAAAGATTAGTTCACACTCACCTGTGGGAGATCTTCCAAAAGTCCTGTGACTTAGTGCATTCAGGCTGCTGTAACAAAACACCACAAATTCGGTAACTCATAAACAATAGAAATTTACTTCTCACAGTTCTAGAGGGGACTCCAAGTCCAAGGTACTGGCCCAGATTCTGTATTCAGTGAGAATTGCTTCCTGGTTCATAGACAGCTGTCTTTTCACTGTATTCTCACATGGTAGAAGGAGTGAAAGAGGTCTTCGCAGTCTCCTTTTATAAAGGTACATTCATGAAAGTGCCACCCTTAAGACCTAATTACCATCTAAAGGCCCCATCTCTTAATGCCTTCACATTGGGCTTTTCCTTTATGTTTTCTTTCAGTAGTTTTATAATTTTAACTCTTATTTTTAGGTCTTTGGTCCATATTGAGTTAATTTTTATACATGGTTTTAAAGGCCCAACTGCATCATTTTGCACGTTGATCTCTAGTTTTCCTGGCACTGTTTGTTGCAAAGACTATCCTTTCTCCCATTGAATGGTCTTGGCATCTTTATGGAACATCATCTCACCATATATGTGAGGGTTTAATTGGGGGACTTTATTCTATTTTATTTGTTTAGATGTCTGTCTTTATGTCTGTTCCAAGCTTGAAGGAATATGAATCATGGAAATATGTTAATAAATACATAATGTATATGAGTCATACAGGAAGTAATACAGAAGCAAAAGATGACACAAAGGATAGAAAAGTGAATTGGATGTATGAGACTTAAGATGTTGGAATTGGCTGGGTGCAGTTGTTCACACCTTTAATACTAACACTTTAGGAGGCCAAAATGGGAGGATTGCTTGAGCCCAGGAGTTCAAGAACAACCTGGGCTACATAGCAAGACCTCATCTCTATGAAAAATAAAAATAAATTAACCAGATGTGGTGGCACGTACTGTAGTTATAACTCAGGAGACTGAGGCAGGTGAATCACCTGAGCTTAGGAGGTCGAGGCTGTGGTGAGTGGTGATCACACCACTGCACTCCAGCCTAGGTGACAGAGTTGAAAACCCAACTCAAAAAAAAAAAAAAAAAAAAGGATGTTGGAGTTATCAAATACTCTTTTAAAAAAAAAAGACAGGTTCTTGATGTGTTGCTGGAGTTTAGTGGTTATTCAGCTATTCACAGGTGCAGTCAGCTCACTACAACCTTGAACCTGAATCCAGGCACTCCTCTCACTTCAGCTGCTCAAGAAGCTGGGACTACAGGTGCATGCCATCCCACTCAGCTTACATACAAAATATTTTTAAACAATGAGAGGGGATTTAAAGTGTGAGAAAAAGCAGGGGTTTTTTGTTTGTTTGTTTTTAGTAGGGGGTCTCATTCTGTCACCCAGGGTAGAGTGCAGTGGCACGATCTTGGTTCACTGCAGCCTCACCTCCCGGGTTCAGGTTATCCTTCCACTTCAGCCTCCTGGGTAGCTGGAACTACAGGTGCATGCCACCATGGCTGGCCAATTTTTTAATTTTTTTTGTAGAGACAGAGTCTTACTGTGTTGCCCAGGCTGATCTCAAACTCCCGGGCTCAAGCAGTCCTCCTGCCTCAGCCTCCCAAAGCACTGGAATTACAGGTGTGATTCAAAAGAACCAATTATAGCCTTTATAAGTGAAAATAGTAATAATTGTAATTAAAAACTCAATGGACTAGCAGCAAAGTAGACCTCAGTCTTCTGAAGAGAGAATCTGTGAACCAGAAGTTAGCTATGGTAAAAACAATACAATTTTTAAATATGAAGGCGAGGTTAAGAAACGTGAAGAATAAAGGTAGAAGTTTGAGCATAGGTAATTAGAAGTTCTATAATAAGGAAACAGAACAATGCCACAACAGTATTTAAGGGTAAAGTTTCTGAGAATTTCATGTGATTGTTGGAAGATACCAAACCTTAGATATTAGAAGTTCATGAGGTACTTAGCCTAGAATATTATGATGAAAATGCAGGACACCAGAGACAAAGAAGACCTTAAAAGCTTCCAGAGAAAAAGATTGCTGATAAGTGAATGACAATTAGATTGTGGGTGATTTCTTAACAGAAACAGTGGATGGCAGTAAGTAACAGAATTATATCTTCAGAGTGCTAGGAGAAAATAGCAGTCTAAAATTTTATACCCAGGACAATTGAACCTGATAAAGCATGTCTACTAAAAAGATAGAATTTATCATATTAAATTGCAAAAGATTTGAGACATTCCCTTTAAAATCTGGGGCAAAATCAAGACACCTGTCACTATCACTTATATTCAACATTATTCTAAATGAAAGAAATAAATAGTATGAGAGTCAGAAAGAAACAAAACTGTAAGTCATTATTATACTGACCTTTATTATTCATAGAGGACATGATTATTTATGAAGGCAAATTTTAAGAATTAAGAACTTAACAAGATTGCTGGATAGTCAATATATAGAAATTGATTTCACTGAAAATCAGTTTACCTAGAAATTGAGTGCATTCACTAGTGCCATGCTGCCTGGCTGTGAATTCCAGATTCAGCGATTCCTAGCTGTGTCCTTGGGCACATTATTTAACTTTCTTGCACTTCTGTTTTCTAATTTAAAACGAGTATCTCATAGGGATATTGTGAGGAATAAATGGATTGATCTGTATATCCATAACACTTAGAAAAGTATCTGGTACCTACTAAGTGTTATATATAGGTATTAGCCATTTTTATTGTCATTATCAACTTCATTTTAAACATAATAGTGAGTAAAATGTAACTTTCAAAGATACCATATATGGTACCTTAGAATAAATACTTCAGAAACTGTGTAAAAATCCTTATGGGACAAAAATTATAAAACTTTATTGAAATACATTAATGATGTGAATAAGTGAAGAAAAGTTTCATGTTCACAGGAAGGAAGACTAACTTATCAATGTAATTTCTTCCTAAATTGGTCACTAGGTTCAATGAAATTCCAATTAAATCCTAAACAAGATCTGTTATTACATAAACCTAGTTTAAAGTTTGCATGTAAACACAAAAAAATGCAATGAGAAAACAAGATTGTTTTTTTTCTTTTGGTTTTTGCCCAAATTACAGCAAGATTTTTTACAGTGCAGGGGTGATGCATGAATGCAGAAAAACACCAGTGAAACACAGGAGAGAGCTCAGAATTCATGCATATATGGAAAGTTGATTTTTCACAAATAAGTAGGAATAGGAGCGGTTAAAGTAAATGCTAGCACAGTTTGATATTCATATGGAAAACTAATCCTTTATTTCTTACCTTAGGCAAATAATAAATTTGAGGCAGAGTAAAAAAGATTTAAAGGTAAAAGGCAAAACTATGAACATTTTAGAAGAGAATATATGAGATTGTTTCTATGACCTTGGGGAGAATTATTTCTTAAAATTGATCAAAAGCAAAAAAGAAAGTAAAAAATACAAAGAAAAATAGTCATAATTTTGACTGAAATTAAACATTTCTGTTTCAGTGACTGAAGAAACAAGTTTAAAAACTAGGGAATTATTTGCAACAAGTATAATTGATAAAAAGATAGTATCTCATATAAAGATTTCTTGCAAATACTTAAATAATTTTTTGAAAGAAAATTGAATAAAAAAATTTGAACAGGCATTTCACAGATGTAAAAACACAGATGACCAGTAAATATACTCAGTAGATGATCAATCTCATCAAAAAATCGGGAAAATGTAACCTAAACACAATGAGATATCAATTGCACCTATTAGGTTGGTAAAAAATAGTCTGACATCATCAAATGTTGATGAGAATATGGCTAAACTCGAACTCTCATAACACTACTGGTGATGAAGTCTAATAAATGACTCAGAAATTAGCTGAGTATGATAGCATGTACCTGTAATTCCAGCTACTCGGAAGGCTGAGGCATGAGGATTGCTTAAGCCCAGGAATTTGAGACCAGCCTGAGCAACAGTAGTGAGACCTCATCTCAAAAAAAAAAAAGAAGATTGAAAAATTAGACAACACAAACATTGAAGTTTTCCATTGAGAGGAAGATGCCATAAATAACATTAAAAGACAAAAATATTGAAATACATATGACAGACAAAAGTAATTTCTCTGTATATGGAATCCTTACAAATCATTAACTAAAATACCACCATCTCTGTAGAAAATATGGACAAATAGATAAGAATCAACAACTCAAAGAAAAAATAAAGTAACTCAACCTTACTGGTAATGAAAGAAAGGCAAATCAAAGCCACAAGGTTCTATTTTTATTTATCAAGCTTATAAAGTAAATTTGGTGAAATCTTTACAAAATAAGATTTTACAGATATTTTTCTTATAAGTAAAAATGAGCTAAAACAACAATAGAGAACACATAGGGAAAGGTTAAAAAAAATTTTCTTTTTGAGTCGGAGTCTCACTCTGTTGCCCATACTGGATTGCAGTGGTATGCTCACAGCCACCCCAGTGTCGATTTGCTGGGCTCGGGCAGTCCTTCTGCCTTGGCCTTCCAAGTAGCCAGAACTACAGGCTTGTGCTACCATGCTTAGCTAATTTCTTTATTTATTGTAGAGACAAGGTCTTGCCAAGTTGTCCAGGCTGGTCTTGAACCCCTGGGCTCAGGCAGTCGTTTCACCTTGGCCTCCCAAAGTGCTGGGATTATAGGCTTGAGCTACCACACCCAGCCAAAAAGTTGAATTATTAAGAGATTAGCCTGCGAAGTAGCTGTAAAATCAGGATTATGATGTCACAGAAGACAGGCAAAGTGTTAGTTCAAGGATAGATTGGTCAAGAGTGTCATCACAGAGAGGCCAAGTAACGATCCAGAAATGCATTCATGAGAGTACGAGTGATGTGGGAATCATTGATGACTTTGAAGATTGCTGTTTAGGTAGAGTAATGGAGGTGGTAGAGTAGATTGAGGAGGCAGTGGAATGTGAGCCAGATAAGGGCAACTATGACCTTGGTAAATTTTATTTTGTTTTTTAAATAATGAAGTTTGCACCTGTTTAAATGCTGTTGGGAAGAATATAGAGATGCAAAGTGGGTAGAGATGAAAGTTCAGAATACAGTACATAGATGATTAAATGAGAGAGTGGAATGTAAAAGAAAGAGCCTTGAAATGGAATTCATGAGACCTAGTTTTTATTTAGTACCAACTCTTTGATACTTAGGTCGATTTACCTATAACAGGTTCTGCAAACTTTTCTATGGAGAACTAGATAGGCCGAACACAGTGGCTCATGCCTATAATCCCAGAATTTTCAGAAGCTGAAATGGGAATATTACTTGAGCTCAGAAGTTCGAGAACAGCCTGGGCAACATAGTGAGACATCATCTCTACAAAAAAAAATCCCAAGAAATTAGGTGGGCATGGTGGTGTATGTGCAGCCTGTAGTCCCAGCTACTTGGGAGGCTGAGGTAGGATTACCCAAGCCTGAAGGCTGTGGTGAACCATGATTGTGCCACTCCACTCCATCCTGGGTGACAAAATGAGACCCCAACCCCTCCCAAAAAAACTAGTGAATATTTTACTCTTCATGAGTAATAGAGTCTGCCACACTTACTAAATCATGCCCTTATAACAGGAAAGCAGCCTTAGACAATAGGCAAATGAATGAACTGGACGTAACAGTTCAGTACACATGTGTACTGAAATGTGTACTGAATGTGAAATTCATATTTAAAATATTCTTGTTTTTTTTCAGTCACTTAAAAGCATAAAAACCATTTTTAGCTTGTGGGTCCTACAAATAGGTAATAGGCTGAACTTGGCTCACAGGCTATATCATTTATCAGCTCCTGATTAATAAGATGAAAAGTTGGACTAAAGTATATTTCATCTCTTTATTGTATAGTCTTAAGTGAGGAATTCTTGACTCGATATTAGTGTATGTGGATTTAACCTTATGTTTATCAGAAGTAATTCTGTTTCTCAGCTAGTTAGGACACTGCAGAAGAACTCAGAATTTACGTTTGTGACTGAAGTTCCAAGAAAGAACTCTCCCAAAATTACTTTAAGAAGAATGACTTTTGCTATATCTGCATACCATTGTTATAATAATTTATTTAATACTTTAAGATAGACTTTTTTGGAATGGGAAATAAATAGAATATTAACATTATTTGGCACAAATAAAAGATAATTGTAAAAAAATGTGAAAACAGAAGAGTTATTTGCTGGAAGACTTTGAAATTGATACATTGTATCTTTTTCTTAAAAAGAGATCATCAAACTTTTAGAAATGTTAAAGGTAAATTAGCAAGATGATTTATATGGAAATTTAAAAGAGAACTGGAAAAAAGTTTGTCACTAATACTTTATGTATCTAAAATCATCTTGAGTTGGCTCATATTGACTGGGAAATTTTAAATTAACTGATAGCAGTTGAGTCTTACTAAAGGAGCTCTGAGACTAAAGTTGTTGAATTTGAACACCATGCTCTGTTATTAAAGACTCTTCGGTATTAATCAGTTAAAAGATTTTGCAGGTTTTTCATTATTAATATCTTGTCTATAACCAATGGTCTCAAGTATTGAAGTTCCCAATTTTTAAGATAGTCTTAGGAAGATCAGTACAAATATCTTCCTTAAGTAGAACAGGATTGAGAGGATTAAGTCTTTAGATTGCCTATTTGATATAAAAGTGATTTGTTTCCTTTGCCATTAATTTGTCTCTGAAAAACATTTTGCCATTCATAATGCAATGCCCTGAAAAGCAAATTAGTAACTTTCCCAAGATTTCATCATTGGTTAATTGCAGAGCTAGAATTAGAACGAACACCACTTGACTTCTAATATATCTTTACAGTACTGTGCTTCCTGGTAAACTTCATAATAATTTGATTCCATAACACAGGCTTTAGGATTACATTAACATTTAATTGTATACAGTTATTGTATACCAGGTTCTGCAATCTCATGGGGTATAGGTACTATTATTAGCGTCAAAGAAGTAGAGAATTTTGTCCAAAATAGCATTGATAATTAACAATAGAACCATTAAGACATTTTTGCCTTCTAGGTAACATCCATTATTGATCTGTCTAGTATTTGGGTCTAAGCTTCCTCTTATGACCTGAGACTCACTCTCATTCCTAGAAATTCCTAAGCCCATGGAACCCATTTTCTTTTTTTTTCCTCTCCTTTAGCTTTTTAGTTCCTTTATGATGGGGAAGTTCCCAAAATATGGAATTTGTTTATTAAAAATTGTGTATTCTTACATATTTAAACTTCAGTCATCTTCCAAGTACTCTCTGTTTGATGCAGTTCACCTATCAAGATACTTTTCCTTTTTTTTTTTTAGATTAGAAAATATCATTTATTTGAAAGTAAATTAGAGAAAGAAAGAGGAGATTCACCTCCCCAGGGTAAGGAAGGGGCCAAAGCTAGGAAACATGGTGACAGCCATAGCTGGAAGAGTGCATGGCCACACCAGAGTTTAGTAAGGCAGTTGCCACAATGGCCTGGCAATGGCTCAAGATGCTTTTTCACTGCTCAGAACAGTTTTTGAACTCATCAGTTTGGATGCCGTTCAGCGCTTCTGCCATTTTTATTTCACCTCTTCCACATTGGGAGAATGTTTTCCTCTGAGGACTTTATTCATCAGGGAAAACAAAAAGTCGCTTGGGGTGAGATTGGGTGAATAGGGAGGGTAGGCCAATGGGGTCATGCCATTTTCTGGTCAAAAACTACTAAATACACAGTACAGTATGGGCAGGTGCATTGTCATGGTGGAAGAACCAGTCAGTCACCTGTTTGCCACAACTCAGGACGTTTCTTTTGCAACTTGTGATGCAACCTTCTCAAAACTTTCAGATAAAAACTTGAGTTGACTACTTGATGTAAAGGAACAAATTCTGAGTGTACTATAAGGGGCTCGTCCTCCAAAAGAGAATTCCAGGGTTTTTTGGGTCCCCCTAGTTTATGTTTTGGTTTTCTTTTTTGGAGTTGGAGTCTCACTCCATCGCCCAGACTGGAGTGCAGCGCCATGCTCATGGCCACTGCAACCTTGACCCGCTGGGCTCCAGCTATCCTTCCGCCTGAGCCTTCCAAGTAGCCAGAACTACAGGCATGTGCTACCACACCCGGCTAATTTTTGATTTATTGTAGAGACGAGGTCTCACCAAGTTGCCCGGGCTGGTCTTGAACCTGTGGGCTCCCAAAATGCTGCATTATAGGCTGAGCCACCGAGGCCAGCCTTGTGTATCTTTTATTTCTTGTCTTCTGTCCTTGGGAACACTTCAGTACACTGTTAAAAGAAAGCAGCAATAGTGGGTATTTTTATTTTGTTCTTAATGTAAAAGGGAGTGCTTGTGACATTTACCAATATGTCATAAATATTCAGTAGACACCTGTCATCAACTTATGACTGTTTTTAGTTTATTCTCATTTTCTAAGACTTAGAAAAATCCCAAATGATTTATTTTGAATTTGACTAAATGCCTTCTTTGTAGCTATTGAAATAATCACTTAATTTTACTCTTTCAGTTGATTTATGTAGTAAATGAAATGTACCTGTTCCCTATTGTTAAATCACTCTTGCATTTCTGAGATAATCTCAACTTATTTGTGATGTATCATTATCTTTATTTACTTTTAGAATCAATTTATGACTACCAATTTAATTTTTTTCTAATAATAGGATTATTCTTTTTATTTTTGAATTGGTTTTGGTACTTGAAAAGAATTTATTATTTTGCCTAATCTTTGAATGTATTGATTGGCTTAAAGTTGTTCATGATATACATACTCTTAAAACCCACATGAAGGCCAAGCACAGTGGCTCACGCCTATAATCCCAGCACTTTGGGTGATGGAAGAAAGAGGATTATTTGCGCCCAGGCAACATGGTTGGACCTCAACTCTACAATAAAATAAAAAATCAGCTGAGCATGGTGGCACATGCCTGTAGTCC
This sequence comes from Tarsius wallacei, assembly GCA_963574415.1. Taxonomy (NCBI): domain Eukaryota; kingdom Metazoa; phylum Chordata; class Mammalia; order Primates; family Tarsiidae; genus Tarsius; species Tarsius wallacei. The sequence goes on from CAUYQG010299941.1 coordinate 11,527, forward strand.
TAGCTACTCAGGAGGCTGAGGCAGAAGAATCGCTTGAGTTCAGCAGATCAAGGCTGTGGTAGCCACGAACGTGCTACTGCCTACATGAATAAATGTTTTAATTATTGGAGAACCCTTCTGTTTTGGGTTCCTTTGTTCTTTATTCATTTGGATATTTGTTAAAGATTCCTGTGTGCATTGCCTTGTGTATTAACTGTTTCTGGACTCTTTAGAATTGATTTTTTTCTCTACCTAGAATAGCCCAGGACTCCAGAAGACGGCCTCAGCATAAACCCTCAAAATTCAAACTTTCTGATTTTATTTTTACATTTAAGAAGTAATATATATTAATAATGGTTGTAGCACTGTTGTATATTATATGATTTGTAATATATTACATGATATGTTTTTGCACATATATGTAAAAATAAATGATATAAATATAATGATTATGGTATGTGATATATGAGCATAAAGAAATGTATAAATTTTTTGTTATCACTTTAACATACCTGATTTGTTTAGGCTGAAGTTAAAGGGGTATTATTACTGTTTGAAGGGTAAAAATTGAAAAATTGCTAGGTGTGACTCATCTAATGGGGAATATTGAATAACATTGTGTCCTGAATATTCTTCTTTCATTAGCTCTTTGTGACAAAGTATTGTCCTAAGTAAGCATTGAGGAACTAAATCCGTGAATTTCACGAATCTTTACTGTATAAGTAAATTCCATGAAAGAAACATTTTGTAAGAAACTATACAGTTGAAATCGTCTAGCTTTTCTGAAGTATTTAAAGGTAGTATTGAGGATTGTCTCAGCACTTGGCTCTTCAAGTAAAGTATATTCAACCGATTGTTCTATACCTTTATGAGAAGTTACTGTAGATCATAACTAATTGAAGAATTTTTTAAAAATACAAGTTATTCTAGATAAATTGTTCTCCCTTCTTACTGAACTGCCAGGTGAACATGGCAGTCTTGACAGCTATCTCTGGAGCTAGTATATCTTAAGGATATTCTTGTTAGAAGGTAATACCACACTAGTGACTGTCGATGTAGCTGGATGAGAGAAGGGCTGATTTTCTTCTCTTCTTTCATACCATTTCATAATATGGTTGTTGATGGGCCTTCTGATATCTATCAACAGCTCATTCAAACATTACATCACAATCAAAATTAAAAGTTGTCAAAATTCTACAGAATTTCACAAAGGATAAGATTCTATAGAAGGTTCACAAAGGATTTCCCCTTCAATCCCCTCTGCATCAACCTGCTGGGCTCAGGCAGTCCTTCCACCTTAGCCTTCCAAGTAGTCAGAACTACAGGTGCGCACTACCACATCCAGCTAATTTTTTTTTTTTTTTGATATATCGTAAAGACGAGGTTTCATCAAGTTGCCCAGACTAGTCTCAAACCCCTGGACTCAGGCAGTCCTCTCACCTCAGCCTCTCAAAGTGTTGGGATTACAGGCTTGAGCCACCGTGCCTGGCCCTGTCTGGAAATTTTTAAGCATCTCAGGACCATGGAAGCTATTGGTTACCCAGTTACAGTTACATGAATTATAAGGAACATGTCTGTTAAAAACTTTTTTTAAAATAGTTTTAATGTTGCATAAAAGCTAAAGTTGTTCATTAATTTTGTGTTTGGGGTAACTTGGCAAACTGAGATGGAAATCTGTTGACAGTATAACCAGTAATATTTTAAAATTTAATTTCATTGAAGAACTTTTAAATAATTTTACTGCCATTGTCTTTTATATATTTATTGACTTTTTGCTTAATGCCTTAATACCCTTTGTTGATTTTAGGCCACCAAGAAAATGGAAATGAAAGAGATAGTAAATCATAAGACACTGTGGAAAATGAGTTCAACTAATGAATCTTCACTAATTACTGGTATAGAAGTCAATCCTTTGAAGAAATTCACTATTCCCAAGATCAGGAGGGCAGCTGGGAAAGGTAACATTTCTATGGAAATGTTGGGATTTTTAAAAAAATAACTTTTACTGTATTTCTCTGATTCTTAGTTTATGTTGATTTTTTTATGTTGACTCTGTATAAACTTAAGGTAAGTCCAGTTTATTTATTTTCTTATAGAGATAAGCGGTATAAAAGTATTAAGTCCAGTTTTTAATTCCTTAAACACACATGTACTATTGTTCTGCACAAAATGGAATACCCACATCTCCCATTCCTCCCACTAAGTACAGCTAAAACCCTGAACATTATATATAAGACAAATGTAAGAAGATTTTCAAAGATGAAGAAAAGACAGGCCAATTAGGGACCCTGGAACTCAGGAAATGACATAGCAGCAAGTTCCTTGGATTTCTTTTTGTTTCCTTTGTATCTCTGACTGGATGCTTCCAAACCAGAAATGCCAACTGGCACAGACCCCTCCACAAAAGCCCCAAGAAAAACCTGTTCTCTCTTGCCAGAGGACTGAGAAAGTGTCAGCTTAGAAAGATGAAAACCTATTTGATATTAAACATACCCCTTCTTTTTCCCACTCAGGAAGTTAAATAGGGAGTCTAGATTCTGACCTCCCACCCAGCAGGAGCAAGGTATCCTTTTCTCTTCCTGTGGTGCCAGTGGTGACCAAATTAAGGAGCCCACCACCCAGCAATAACATATTCCACTCCCTGCCATCCCCTGTTCCTTCTGTGTCAGTGGATTTCCACCCCTGTTCTGTGGTAATGAATTGGCCTTTTCCACTAGTAGTAAAGTTGGTGAACATAAAATGGAGAGCCTGGACCTCAACCACATGCAGCAGTAACAAGGTATTAGTCGCCTCCAACAATATCAGTGGAGGCTGAGTGAGGAGCATGGACTTCCAGCCCTTTCCAGTGGTTAATAGGATACTTCTCTGTGTGTCATTGGAGTGCTGTGGAGAGGCCAGGACTTCAACCCACAGTAGTAAAGGCTCAGTGCCCTCGTTTTCCTGCCAGCAGTTTTTCTTGTTGGCACAGTCTTAGTAAAGGGTTGCTAAAGCGCAAGATTAGATGTGATCCAGTCTCATAACAGTATCCCAAATGACCATAATATAATGAAAATTACTCACCACCAACCAAGAAAATCTGAATTTAATGAGAAAAAATACTCAGTAGATACCAATGTGAAGATGACACAGGTGTTGAATTATCAGACGAGTCTTTTAAATCAGCCATTATAAAGAAGTTTAAACAAGCAATTACAAGCACTTTTGAAACAAACAAAAAATTGGAAA
>CAUYQG010299947.1:0-25152 GCA_963574415.1 Tarsius wallacei
ACACACACACACACACACACACACACACCCTCCAAAACAAACTGGAATAACAACAAAGTGAAACAAAACAAACAACAACATCAAAAAACCAAGAAAACTCAACACACACACACACACACACAAACACACACTTTTATAAAAACACAGATAAAAAAAAAAAACATAAATAAAAAAAAACCCCAAAAATAAACACACACACACACACACACACACACACACACACACACACACACACCCTAGCACAAAATGAATGGAGAAGTAAAAGAGAAAGACTGTTTTTTGTTTTTTTTTAAAAAGGAATTCAGATTCAACCCTCACACATATATTCACATACACCTTAAACTAAAAATAAAAACAAAAAAGAAGAACAAAAGAACAAATACAAACCAACATCAATAAAAAAACTGAAAAATGTTCATCTTTATGTTTATGTCTCATTCACATACAGACATAAACAGAAAACAAAAACAAAAGAAGAAATAAAAAGAAAAGGAAAAAATGGGGTTGATGCAGATTGAATCCTCACATACACATTCATACACAAAGGAAAAATATTTAAAAATAGATGAACTAACAAATGAAAAGGCAAAAAATTTTAGAAAACAAAAAAAAAGCAGCTTAATTTTAAAAAAAGAAAAAAAAAAACCCCTTACTCTCTTGTGGCAGTTTCTGTAATTGTTCATCTCCTCTGCTCTGCTATCTCCTGCAGAGCTTCCATCTCTTTTACTCTCTCCCCATTGTCCAGAGCAGGGAAGGAGGGGGGGCAGTGGGGTGGGTGGGGCTGCAATCATCCCCTCCCACTCTCATATGATCAGGGAGATTCCCTCTGGTGGTGAGGATTGTCTCTTCCCCAGGTATGTACTTGCAGGGGTGCCCCAGCCAGTCCTATCCTATTGCGACTATTGTAGTCTCCTATTGCGACTGATGCCCAGGCTCCACCTGGGTTTGTCCCTCTCAGTCATGCCCCAGCTATATGGGTCTGATGTTCAGAGGATTGCTGGGGAGGAGGGGGGTTGTTGGGTCAGCCCCAGATTCACCATTTATCTCATTGGAGTTCTTCCTTTTCATTTTCTGGCCACACCCTTTGTCCTGCAGCTGGATCAGGGTAGGGGGTGGGGCACCTTAGAATCAGCATGCATCAGGTCCCTCCCAAGTTTGCACTTTCAGGATATTCCCTCTGGGTCACAATCAACCCTGAGTAGTTCATCCACCAGTCACAGAGATCGGGTCTGTTGTTAGGCGTTGAGCAAGTCAGAGCACTTTCCTGTCCCACCTTCAAGATGGTCATGGGATGCCTCTCTCAACCTCTCTGGTGGGACTCTGCCTCTGGGCTTCCTCTGCAGCCCCTGCTGCCAGTGTCCAGCCAGGCACTGAAGTGATGAGGCAAAGCCTGGAGCCAGCAGTCTCTTCAGCTGCAGTGGTGAGGCAGATCCTGGAGCTGGTAGTCTCTCCCCACCACTTTTGCATGGGAAAACTTTTCTCCATTAAAAAAAAGAAGGCGTTCTACCTTCTGCAACCTGGGAAGCACCAGGCACCTAGCAGAGAAGCTGCACCATCAGATCCTGCACCAGGAGGCCCTGGCCACTTGTTAATGAGCCCCCACTTAGTCAGTTGCTCCCAGCATTTTCTACCCAGGAAGGGTTTTGTTGATTAAAAAAAAATGGTGCTCAGTTCAGTGTCCTAGGAATCACTAGGGTTCAAGCTGAGCAGCTGTGGCACCAGTTGCTGCATCAGGAGAGCCCTGGCCACTAGCTCCCTAGCTCTCACTATTCAACCACTCACACACCAGCTCACTCGCCAGCACACTCACCAGCACATACACAAAATTTTCCATACACTCACTCACACTGGGTCTCACATAGTCTGGCTCAGCCGCCATCTTTCCAACACTCCTCTACAATGTACTTTAACAGAGAGCCAGATGTGATATGATCTACATTTCAATTTATTTGAACTTTTATTATTTTTTCTTTGTGAGTAGCTGTTTGGTGCCTGGATGGTTGGAATAAAAAGAAAGTAGTGAAAGTAATGTTTACTGATAGCTCATTACCAACTAAACCTAAACTGAGCTTTTGGATCGCTATCTATGTTACTATCTCAGGATAGTTGGAAAATACTACAATTTAAAAAATTCTATAGTGATTCAGTTCAGACTACACAAACTCTATAGTTTTGTTCCTTATTAATGAGAGATAATTTTTCAACATTTTCTTGAGTATATTGTCTTATTAGAAAAAAAAACTAATTCACATTAAATCAGTTTTTATTTACTTCATTTTGTGGACTGAATGTGGAAATTTATCATTGAAAATCTTTTCAGTGGATCATTGTTTCCTGTCCCATTTTTATTTGACTTGCTGCTCTAAAAAAGGCTATTTATTTTCCTTGTGTTTTTATATTTTTGTTGTAGATATGACTTGTTTTAATGAAAAGAAGACATAGTGGCATCTTGGCTGCAGCTTCTAATGAACCCAAAAGTTGAAGTCGAAGTGAACTGTTGACTAACAAGAAATGATGGTTGGGAGTCCTGTGGCATAATGATACGGAGTGAATATCCAAACACTGGAGGGTGCTAAGTTGTTGTCACAGTAAAGGATATGATATTTTCACATCTTCTAGAGATAAGAGGGAGAGAAAATCAATTTTACAAGACCATCCTTCATACGTTTTCTACAACATATAGCTTTATGTATTTTTTTAATGTATTTTATGTATTTTTTTTTGAGTTGGAGTCTCACTCTGTCACCCAGACTGGAGTGCAGTGGCCATTCCCGGCCACCACAGCCTCGACCTGCTGGGCTCTGGCTGAATAGCTGAAACTACAGATGCGCGCTACCATGCATGCCCGACTAATTTTTGATTTATTGTAGAGATGAGGTCTTGCCAAGTTGTCCGGGCGGGTCTCGAACCCATAGGGTCAGGCAATTAACTCACCTCGGCCTCCCAAAGTGCAGGATTACAGGCTGAGCCACCGAGCCTGGCCGCTTTATGTATTATTAACATTTAAGATAAAATTTGCATATGAGGAAATGTTCAGACTTTAGTGTACAATTTGATGTTTTGTCAAATATGTATACTCATAAAATCAGTGCTCCAATCAAGATACAAAATATATCTGTCCTCTCAGAGTTCCCTTGTCCCCTTCTGTCCCTCTCAGCATCTGTTGACAAACTAGTGTTCTAATTTCTATTACCATAGATTAGTTATTCATTAACAATTTTTAAAACTATTGCAAATATAACAATAGTATAAAATAGTATAATAAATAATGTAATCTTTTGTGTCTGGCTTCTTTCACTCAATATATTTTTTGACCCATCCATGTTGTTACTTGTATCCATAACTCATTTTTTATTTCAAGATTCCTGGGTGATTTTAATATGTATTTCTAGTTCCATAGAGTAATATGCATAGGTATTAAAAGTACAGGTCAATGCCTTTTAACAGATATATATTTTTATATAACCATCTCTCAAATCAAAGATATCAAATTTTTACTGTAGCCAAAAATTCTGTTGTGTTTCTTTTTAGTTACCATTACCTGCTTCCTCAGAAAACCATTTTTGTAATTTTTATCACTATAGATAAGTTTTCTATTCTAGACTTGACATAAAGTCATACAGTATAAAAATTTTAGTGCTTGGTTTCTTTACTTCAGCATAATATTTTTTGAGGTTAATCAATATTGTTGCATGTTATCCGTAGATGACTGATTTTTACTGCTGTGTAGTATTGCATCGTATGGATACACCAATGCTATTTTTTATACTTCTGTTGGTGGACATTGCAGTTGTTTCTTGTTATAGCTACTATGTGTAAAGTCTTTATAACCTTGTATGTACCTATCTTTTTTGAAGACATACATCTTTGTTTTCATTTATTCATCTCTAATTCATGGGTAAGCCTAGTTAAGAAACTCTTCAAGGCAGTAATATCCCCCTTCCATACAACTCCTCCATTCTCATTTTTTTGGTGGGATATTTCATGTTTGCTTTTGATATACTTTACAAAAATTAGACGAGGTTATTTCCTCAAATTGAAAATATTTCCTTGCTTAAAATGTATGTATCTAGTTCAAATAAAGAGTTTGAGTTTCTCTTCCTCATAAACTTATATAGACATGGAAAGTTGAAAATAAATTCAAGGAAAGAACAATTTATTTATTTATTCTAAACTGTTATTTACTGTTCAATAAATGTTTATTAAATGCTAACTTTAAATAAAATACTATGATAAAAGCATATTGAAATTCTTTGAATGTTGGTTTATAATTAATTCAAGATTATGTTCATATGATATTTATAACATTTAAAACTAATTTTAAATAAGAAATTTAAAACAAATTTGTACCAGAAAGTTCAGGAAGGTCAGATGTTATAATGACTGGCAGGTATTATTCAGCTACACCATTTGATTGATGTTTTCTGTACTGAACACTTGTTTTAGAGTTTGCAGATTTATTTGTCATAAAGATATGTTTTTATTTAAATAGCATTCTCACTTCTCATTCCTTGAATCAATTTGTGAGTCTTTTGAGGCCAAGCAATTTTTATTATATAAAATGTGGACATTAAACTTATTAACTGTTGGCCGGGCTCGGTGGCTTAGCCTGTAACCTCAGCGCTTTGGGAGGCCAAGGTGAGTAGATTGCCTGAGTCCACGGGTTCGAGACTTGCCCGGACAACTTGGCAAGACTTCACCTCTACAATAAACCAAAAATTAGCCGGGCTTGGTAGCGCACGCCTATAGTTCCAGCTACTTGGAAGGCTGAGGTGGAAGGATCACCGGAGCCCAGCAGGTCAAGGCTGCGGTGGCCGGGAGCGTGCCACTGCACTCCAGTCTGGGCGACAGAGTGAGATTCCAACTCAAAAAAAAAAAAAAAAAATATATATATATATATATATCAACTGTTTTCACTCTAGAAAGCAACCTAATGTTTACTTAAATGTGTAAGTGAGAATTCCTTGGCAAATGTTATTTTGCCAAATCAAAGATAAATATCAAAGTTAAGGAGGTAATTCTTTCATAATAGTTCTTCCAAGTTACATGTCCAACAAAGAATATCATAACAACACAGTGGCACTTTTTACCTTATTTTGTTATGAATTTAAAACTAATTCTGGGATCAGACTCCCAGCTGGGTTGTTGAACCATGCAATTGTCCTGAACTTGAGTCAGTGGCTTTCTCTTCCCCTCCTGTGGCCTGACACAACGATTTCTTAGTTGATATAATATCATAATGCAAATATCAAAATGATGAACTGCGATGACCTTATTCTACAGTACTGAACTCAGACTCTGCAAGGTCATTTTATTCTAATTAAATGTGGCAGTTTCAGCAGCATTCCGTTTACTGGCTAACATCCACTCAGCCATATTTTTTCCTTTGCTTTTTCTTATATGAATGTTTAGCTACCATCTACAGAATGTGAAAGTTGAAAGCAGCAGGATACAGCTATTTTAAATGTATTTTTAAATCTTCCAGTTATGCTACTGATGTCTTAGAATTAGTCACTTATGTAATCTTATAGCATCTCTTTGTAAGGCCAGTTTTCTTAAATTGTTGGTAAAAAAGCTTATTAAATCATCAGTCAATTTATTTAAGATATAAAAGGCAATGAGATATATAAAAATCACAATTCTGGTGGGGTGTAGTGGCTTACACCTATAATCCCAAAACTTTGGAAGACCAAGGTGAGAGGATCACTTGAGACCAATCTGAACAACAGCGTCATGATCACAGCTCACTGCAGCCTCGACCTTCTGGGCTCAGGTGATCCTTCCGTCTCAGCCTCCTAAATAGCTGAGACTACAGGTGTGTGCTACCACACTCAACTAATTTTTAAAATTTGTAGAGACAAGTTGTCACTATGTTGCATAGGCTGATCTCAAACTCCTGGGCTTAAGCAATCCTCTCACCTTAGCCTCCCTAAATGTTGAGATTACAGGTATGAGTCCCTGTGCCCTGCCTTCAACTAGGTTTTTAATGAATGTCTACAAGGCACCCGATTCTGAGATGCCTAAAATAGTGCCTGGGTCCAGTGTTCATGCTTTTAAGATTAAAAGTTAAGTTAAAATATTTGTTTATTGATTGGATTTTATCCCCATCTAGTGCCTACTTGTTTAACAGTTCCACAAAATCTCCCACATTTTTGACATATGTATTAAGCATAGAAGGAGGTTGTAGATGATAAAATATTGACTGGGTACAGATTTTGTACCTTCTGTTTTTTTTTTTCTTTCTTGGATACTCATATCCAAGAGAATTTACTTCTTCTCCAGGATATGATGGTTTGGATATGATGTTGTCTTATCCGTGGACATTACTTTGTTTTCATTTTTATGAATGAGCATTAAGAAATCTGCTTAGAAAGAACACTTGTCAATATTGGCAGATATATTTTTTTCTTGAGGTCATTTATTTGGTCTCTGAATTGAATTCACAATCTGAGAACTTCACACATTTGAGAGTCTGTTGTTATGTTATTATATTTCTGCTTCTACAGTGCTCCCTGAAGAATATGAGTCTCTGTGCTGGCCGACAAAAAAGAACTAACCATGAAGTTGAGTAGTTATTTTTCCCTATATTGATGAAGCAAAAAACAAACAAACAATGAAACAAACAACAACTTCATAATAGACCTAGAACAAATAAAGGCTATAAAGGAAACCAAAGGTTGGGTGTGGTGGCTCAAGTCTATAATCTCAACATTTTGAGAGGCTGAGGCTGGAGGACAGCTTGAACCTAAGAGATTGACACCAGTCTAGGCAACATAGCAAGACCTCATCTCTACAAAAAAACAAAAATAAAAGTAAATTAACTGGGCTTTGTGGTGCATGCCTGTAGACTCAGCTAGCGAGGATGCTGAGGTGAAAGGATCACCTAAGCCCAGGAGGCCAAGGTTTCACTGAGCCATGATCATGCCATTGTACTCCAGCCTGGGTGACCGAGTGAAACCCTGACTCCCCAACAAACATACAAACAAACAAAAAAGAAAATTAAAACATAAGATTACATAAGTATAGGAATATTTTAAAAAAATAAGGCAAGCACATTCACAACACAGACTAAACAGATCACTAAGCATGTCAGGTAAACTGAATGATCCTGCTAAGCTGAACAAACAAACAAAAAACAGATTTTTTTGAAGAGACAACTCATTTTGTTTTATGACATGAATTTTTTTTTAACTTTTATCTTTAAACTTAGTTGTTGATTTTAATTAAATAGCCTGATATGTCTGTGGACAGTCTATTTTATAAAAACTGTTTTTAGGCTTATAGCAAATGAGATAACCATCATATAGATGTGCAACATAGTTAAAATTCAAACTTAACAGGAAAAAAGTAACTGAACCGCAGATTTCTGGGAAATGAGGTGGGGTTAAGTATGCTTCTAACCCACCGTTAGAAGTTGACTAAAGTGACTTAAGAGAAGCAGAATTGGAGGTAAGATGATGAATTGGTTTCACTACTTATTGAAATGGAATAAATTGGAATGGTGCTATCCATCACTGAAAAAAACTGCCAAATACTGTACAAATTGGAAAAAAAAATAGGAAGATACCAAGAATTCATGTATAATTTTTCTTCTCAAGAGAGTGGGATGCCACTAATTTGGAGGCACATTGAAACACACATTCAGTTCACATAGACAATGACTTATGAATTTACTTGAAGAAGCTTACCTGAAGAACATTCAATATTATCTATAAAGAATGTATGAAAGAAGCCCCATCGTTCATCAAAATAAGAAGTTAAATAGCACATAAGTAGAACAATTATGGCAGTCATGATTTTCATGTTAGCACAGAAACATTTACAAATAGAAATAAGTTTAATCGTGATAATGAGAAGAGTTACAAAAACTATAAAGTTTAAATGTAATAATTCAATAACCATATATAATTCCATACAATTCTAATAGACATTGTATTCTCCAAGAAAAACTAGAAGGTTGCAGTAAAAGAATTATAATTGTATACCTCATTTTCCTGACAAGGGAGTAGGATGCTACTAATTTGGAGGCACATTGAAACACATAAAATATGACTCACAAATAAAAGTATGGAACACTGAGAAACCATCAAGTGACCACTGTAGTTGAAAACATATACAAAAATAATCAACATAAGATCAGTCATAATTTTTGATAAGAAATGTATATGGAATAAAGTTGAGTATTTAAAATATAGCCTGAATTAACACTTCTAGAAATTGTAGGTTATACAAAAGAAACTTAAATGTAAAAAGATAAAATATAGAAACAATTCTATTAATTCTACAATTAGACCACTATAAAACAACTGGGATTATTTAACAAGAAAAGTATAGAAAATTATATGAAAAATGTGAAAAGCTATTGAAAACTATTTAACACAATTCCTGGCATACACTAAGCACTCTTTATTTGTGAGCCATAATCTTGTAACACAACCAAATCAGAAAAAGGGGTCCTAAAAGGAGACCTGAATGTTAGAAGAGAGAAACCACAAAAACAGCACAAGTCAATATTATAGAAATGCTACTTACTTCAGAATAACTTTAAATATGCCATGTAATCACAATCAAATTTCTATGGATGTTTTCACTATTTGCTGTTTTAGGGGTTTTGAGAAATAAAGTTACTCTTTCCTCCTCTACTTAAACATAATTAAGCACATGAATGAAAATGCAATGACCACTTCATTCCCCTCAGAATATGAGAGTTGTATTCTAGGGGATTTTGTTTGTTTTTGTAGTTAAAATAGGATTTTTCACTCTTACCTGTTAAATTGAATTTACTTATCATTCAGTGTCAAATGCAAAATTGATAATGGTGGAGGCATAAATTGTGGAATAAGGTCACAATGGAAGCGGAAAAAAAATTAAGTAGCAACTTACAGTTCATGGAAGGAAAATTCTATTTTGGTCAGTCTTCCAGGAATATTTTTTAAAAGTTGAGCATTTTACGTTGCGATGATGTGATCTTATTTACCCTAAATCATTCTTGCTTTGTTAGTGGTCGAATAACAAAGTTAGAGAGATTTGTTAGAAGGGGGTTGCAGTAAGGTAGATGAGCTATATGCATTTGCGACTTTGGCTAGGATTACAGAAATGGAGATGGTGATTACTGGTTCAGTTGGAATATATCTTAACATTATAAACATCAGGATTTAGTTATGAATTGGATGTGAGGAGTGAGGGAAAGAGGGAGATTAAGAAAACTAGTTTTACTAGATTTAGAGCTGAGAAGCTAATGGATGGTAGGCAACTTACTGAGATAAAGACTCTTAAATGGAATTGTGTGTGTGTGTGTGTATGTGTGTGTGTGTGTGTGTGTGAAGGAGGGAGGGAGAAAGGAAATATTTCTGTTCTAGCATTGCAAAATTTTTAGACATACAAGTCGAGGTAGCAAGAAGATATGCTAATAAATAGGGCTTAGGTTTAATGGAAGAGGAAATAACTAGTGATGTGAATTTGTGAGTCTTCGATATATACATGTTATTTTAAGCCTTAAAACTGGAGGAGATCACCTAAAAGAGGGATTTTTTTTTTTAGCAGAACAGAAGAAAGGGCATTTCTTAATTAATAGCTATATATGAGATACAGAAGTTAGGTAGAAACATTGAGAAAGAAGGTACAATGGGGTGCAAATAAAACAAAATGAAAGTAACCAAGTAAGTATAAAGAAATGCTTCAAGTGGAAAGTAATTTAAATCATGCAAAACTATTATTGACCTCAACAATCTTTACATTAGCCTTGTAACTGGATTTAGCACCCAAATGGAGGGGGATAAAGAGAGAATGAACAAAAACTGATAAAGTGAAATCAGTAAACATAATTAATTCTTTTGAGAAGCTTCATTTAAAAAGAGCATACTAAAGGATTAAAATAATTTTTTTTGTCTTTACTTTTTAATAAAGAAAATACTGGTTGGGCTCGGTGGCTCAGCCTGTAATCCCACGCCTTGGGAGGCTGAGGCCAGTGGATTGCCTGAGCCCGCGGGTTCAAGACACACCCAGGCAACTTGGCAAGACCTCCTCTCTACAACAAATCAAAAATTAACCGGGCGTGGTACCACGCGCCTGTAGTTCCAGCTACTTGGATGGCTGAGGCAGAAGGATCGCCAAAGTCCAACAGGTTGAGGCTGTGGTGGCGAGGAGCGTGCAGCTATTCATGATGGTCAGATAAAGAGTATTCCAGATTAAAGGCAACTAAAAGCCATAGCAACTAAATTCAATGTGTTATACTCAGTTTGATTCTGATGAAAGTTTTGGTATTCCTTTAGAGAACAGACTGTTGGAGATATTTAAGGGTTGGTGTTATATCACAATATTCTCTCAGTGTTAATTATTTTTTAAGTACGTTTAAGCAATTGTGCTCAAACCCTAAAGAAATATACACTGAACTATGAAGCTGGAATGTAATATCACATTTGAAACTTACTCTCAAATGGGTGAAAGGAAGAGGGAAAAAGAAAGAAGATACATGTTAGAAATGTTAAACATAATCAACTCACCACAACATATGACCTTTTTATATAAATAAGATTGACCATTGTACAATAATTGTTCACGCTGGTGATTGTGATATGGAAATTTATTTGCCTTTATCACCACTTTGATATCCATTTAAATTTTCCATAATAAAAGTTTTACACATTTTAAATAACGTATTGTTTATTAATAAAATAAAATCTTTACCAAGAAATACTATTAATAAAGCAACAAATAGATATTTTCAGAAGAATTCATTTTTAAATTTAATTAAATTTAAAATTTAATTATATTAAAACAAAGTTAATATGAGTCATACTCTTTTAACAGTTTTTAAGCATACAATAAAATATCATCAGCTATAGGGACTAAGTTGTACAGCAGACCTCTAGAACTGATTTTTCTTGCATACTAGATTTTATGCCTGTTGATTAGAAACTCTTCATTGTTACTCAATTGCTACTCGATAACCACTGTTTTCTGCTTCTGAGAGTTTGACTATTTTAGCTATTCATAAAATAAGTTTATGAGATATTTGTCATTTTGTGACTGGCTTATTTCACTTAGCATGACATCCTCTGGGTTCATCTACGTTAGTGCATATTGCAGAATTTCTATTTATTTTAATTGAATGATATTCCATCTTATGTTCCATATTTTCTTTTCCCATTTATTTGCCAATGGGCATATAGGTTGTATCCATGTCTTGGCTTTGTGAATAATGCTGCAATGAATACTGGAGTGCTAATATTCCGTCAGAATCCTGATTTGGATAATTTTGCATGAATATCAAAAAGTGAAATTGCTATAATACATGGTAATTCTATTTTTAATTTTTTGAAGATCCTCTAAACTAGCAGCTGTGCCATTTTGTATTCCTAGTGACAACACACAAGAAGCTCCAATTTCTTCACATCCACTCTAAAACTTCTTTTTTTTTTTAATACCATCTATCTTAACAGGTATGAAGTGATATATCATAGTGGTTTTGGTTTGCATTTTCCTGATGATTAGTGATGTTGAGCATCTTTTTATACACTTATTGGTCATTGTTATGTCTTCTTTGTAGAAATGTGCATTTAAGTTTTTAGCCCATATTTTAATAGGGCTATTGAGCTGTAGGATTACCTTACATATTTTGGAAATTAATCCCACATTTTGAAAATTAATCCCTTATTGGGTAAATGGCTTGCAATTTGTTTCTCCCATTTCATAGGTTACCTTTATATTCTGTTGATTATTTTCTTTGCTCTGTGGAAGCTTTGTAATATCACTTCTATTTTTGCTTTTGTTTTCTGTACTTTTGGTTGCCTATCCAAAAACCTTTGCCAAGACTAATGTCAAGGAGTTTTAAAAAAAATTTTTTAGTCAAATTTCAGATTTAAATGTATAATACATGTGTTAGGATCACATTTTGCTGGGACCTCCAAAAATGTTGGGGTCACACTCCCAGCGGGGCCTCCAGAATGTTAGGTCAGGCCCACTGGGGTGTGGGTGTCTGGTATGTGATCCGATGCCGCATGAAAGATGCAAAGAATCGCACAGAAGTTAGATTAGAAAACATAGCTTATTTAGAAAGTAAATTAGAGAGAGAGAAAGAGGAGCTTCACCTCCCCAAGATAGGGGAGGGGGCCAAAGACAGGATGCACAGCAGGATAGCCATAGCTTAAAGAACACATGGCCACACCAGAGTCTAGTAAGGCAATGGCGGTGGCTAAGAGCTGTTTCTTATTATTTTATAGATTTTTATCATTTTGAGCTTTACATTTAAATCTTTAATTCACTATAGGTTGTTTTTTTGTATGGTGTAAGATAAGGCTCAAATGTTATTCTTTTACATATTAACTACCAGCTTTCTCAACTGCATGTATTGGAAAAGTTATTCTTTTTTTTTTTTTTTTTTTTTGAGTTGGAGTCTCACTCTGCTGCCCAGACTGGAGTGCGGTGGCCTCTCCCGGCCAACGCAGCCTCGACCTGCTGGGCTCCGGTGATCCTTCCGCCTCAGCCTTCCAAGTAGCTGGAACTACAGGCGCGCGCTACCACGCCCAGCTAATTTTTTTACTTATTGTAGAGATGAGGTCTCACCAAGTTGCCCAGGCGGGTCTCGAACCCTGCGGGCTCAGGCAATCCACTCATCTCAGCCTCGGAAGGCGCGGGATTACAGGCTGAGCCACCGATCCCGGCTTGGAAAGGCTATTCTTTTCCCATTATGTAGACTTGGTACTTTTGCTAAAGATCAGCTGGCCGTATTCATATACATTTATTTATAGGCTCTGTATTTTGTTGTATTGGTCTATATGTTTATCTTCATGCAAGCTAATTTGCTGTAGCCGTGTAATATATTTTGAAATAATGAAATGTGATACCCCTAGTTTTGTCTTTTTTTTCTCAAAAGATTGTTTTAGCCATTTGGAGTCTTTTGTGGTTTCATATTAATTGAAGATAACATGAACTTACATACAGAAAATCTAATGACTTCAACCCTCCAAATTTGTTGGAACTATTAAGTGAATTCAATGAAGTTACAAGATAAAAAAATCAACACACAAAAATTAGTTTTATTTCTATGTATTAACAATGAATTATTGTAACATTAATTTTAAAAACATTTACAGCCAGGCACAGTGGCTCACGCCTGTAATCTCAGTACTTTGGGCGGCCGAGGTGAGAGGAATGCCTGAGCCCATGGGTTCGAGACCAGCCTGGGCAACTCGGCGAGACCTCATCTCTACATAAACCAAAAAATTAACTAGGCATGGTGGCGTGTGCCTGTAGTTCCACCTACTTGGAAGGCTGAGGCAGAAGGATTGCCTGAGTCCAGCAGGGCGAGACTGCGGTGGAGGGTTGAGGCTGTGTGCCACTGTACTCCAGCCTGGGTAACAGAGACTCCAACTAAAAAAAAAAAAAATGACAGTAGCATCAATACTTAGAAATGAACTTAACTATAGAGATTGAAGACTTGTACACTGAAAACTAAACAAAGATGAAAGAAATTAAAGGCACAAGCAAATGAAAAGACATCCTGGATTCATAGATTGGAAGATTTAAGATTTTAAAATGTCCATACTATTCAAAGCAATTAAATGTAATCCATATCAAAATCCCTATGATTTTTTTTTTTTTTGCTTTTACAGAAATGGAGAATCCTTTTAAAGTAGTCACTAATTTATATGTTGAAAAATGTGGTAGCCTAGGTAATTGGCTTTAGGAATGCTTTCTTCACAAGCTTTATGTTCCTTCTTTCTGTCCTACATTTAAAATTTTTTACAAGGTAAAGAATATGATTTTTCCTATTTTCTGATGGTGAAATATCTTGGTGTTAATCTTTCTTCTTCCTGTTAGCATCTAGCCCTGAATTGGTGCACTTTATGGAATATTGATGGAGCAGCAGGGTTTGGGAATGTGTGTGACATTTGCTATGATTGTGACACTTAATGGGTGAAACTTGATTTTAAAACAAACCACTGAATGATTATTGAGTATGTAGCCTTTTGACCCTATGAATGAGGGTTCATGGTCTATAATGATGTATAAGGGATAAATTACATCAACACTATAAGAGAACAGAGAATGATTTATGATTCCTCCAAAACCACAAGATGGGATTTGTTCAAAATCCATTTTTGTAATTTTAAAAAACTGCCTACAGAGGTTTTTTTTTCCTTTCATATTTTGAATTTCAGATTTAATTTAAAAGGACAGGATTTCATTAGTATATTTAATCAAGGTAGTGTGCATGGTGACAGCTTCCAAGCTTACACAGTGATTATTCAGTCATGTCATACAAAATATTGTAATATTCCCTGAATAAATTCATACTTTAAACTTTTCACATTTCCTCTCTCTCTGTGCACGCATGCGTGTGCACACACACGCGCGCGCGCACACACACACACACACACACACACACCCCATACATTCTTTCATAATCATATCTTTAAATGTTCTCATTTTGTACCATTAAAGTACCATTGTGAATTCAAGATTGAAGTATAAAATGATGTAGAGCTGCCATAGTAATGGATTTCTCTGAAACTGCAGCAGTGTAGTGTCTATGCTATTCAATGGAACACACTATCACCTTGAGAAAATGTTATTGCCTCATTATTAAAAAGCATCAAAATCCTAAGATGCTCTGAGTACTGCTAATGCATTTAGTGACATATCATTGATATTCAAATAAAGATGTAAGTGATTATTTTTCTGTATCCCAAACTGGATAACTGTATTTGCTATGCGCTTAAATAGAGCAATTATTCTATGTTATTTTTAACACTGTTGTTGGTTAATCATTCTTTCCTCTCACCCATACAATTTTCACACTGTTGATCTATCCTTCATAGTAGATACACAATCTTGATGTGGAAAAATAAATGCTATTCCTTAGTTATTCATACAAAAGTATCTGGTCTCTGAGAACATACAAGTATTTAAACCATTTTTATTGACTGATAATACTATTTTTCCAACTATCTGCAGTAGAGAAATTAAAATATTATCAGTAAAATTATGATGTAAATTATGAGATCAGTAAAATTATGAAATTAATCAAAAGCCTCACATCTAGAATACTCTGGGCAATGAAAGAGTAAGCAATGACATGTGTCATGACATCACAGCCACATTACAGAGCTGCATGTAAAATTCATTGACATTCAAATTGCGTTTAACAATGTATTTATTAATTATGGCTAAAGTGTTGTATTCTATAATTCAATATACTGTAGAGATTCATCACAAAATTTGTGTTTAGTACAACATATCATGGAATAAACAGAAATTCTAAAACCAGAAAACTACATAATAAAAGCATATATACTGATATCAATATAAAGATGCCATATAAATATCTTTTCATATAAATATTTATATAAGTATTCTCTAATACCCAACTGCTGTAAAAGGGTTACAGTTTGTTTTCTAAAAATGTTCACCAAGCACATTAAATATCAACTAGAATTTTATTTTACACACTTGATGAGGATGTTGTCAATAAATGTTATAAAATAAAAATAAATTGTACTAAACATATTATTATGGATAGGACATATTGTATAGAAAAATTAAAATAATATTAACATATATTTAGAAGGGTTTTGTTTCCCCAAAATATTAGGAACTCAGTTTACTTGGAAACCTAATTTTTTTTTTAAATTTATGTTTCATCCCACCTACATTTTTATTTTAAATTCTGTTGAATGGAATAATAAGATGACAATATATAATCACATATATTGATCCTTGATTTTAGAATAATATGATCATACTGAAATAAGATAACTAGCCTCACAATAATCAAATATAGTTTGCTTAAGCAGTCTCTACAATTACACAATCTTAAAGGGTACTGAGAAGGCAGTATACCAAGACATTTTCTGTGACAACTAAATGCCAAAAGCTAAGAAAAAGGGTGACTCTGAAGAAACAAAACAAATTAAATAATTCCAAGTCTCTCTATTCAACAAGTTAGAGTTTTTGAAAGCAATTCTACCTGACAGCTTGTGCTTTCTCTGCCGACTGCTGTATAGACTTGCTCCTTTGGGCTATTTAAGCTGCCTTTTGGGACATTTTCTGAAATTTGTTATATGGAAATTCTGCCATCCTGAAATAAGATTATACAAGTCTCTCCCTGAATTGCGGCTGAACATCAACAGAAGAAACTTCCCCTGTGTGACTACTTCAGGGGCACCGGAACTGACTTCCACAGATTAAAAGAATCTATTAAAAAAAAATTCTGAGGCAAGTAAGTCTAGCTTCTTAAGGGAAGAAGCCCCTCTGTGTCCTCCAGAATATGGATTTTTATGTTTTTCACTTTAGAAGAATATATAGTCAACCTTTAAATGGGTTCAACTTGGGTGATCAAGGATTCTTTACAGGGAATATAATAATTACCTATTTCTCCTATTTTGACATTTGTTGCAGCTTCTTGTTCTTGACTTTGGAAGAATTACAATTTGGAGACTGAATTCTCCAAGGCAACATTTCTGTAATCATTACAATTTTGTAGCAGACGTAGAAATTCATCTTGTGTTTAGTTGCTGAGGCCAAATTCTAAATAGGTATGAGGAATATAGTGAATAATAGCCTTGATTCTATTTAGGACTGAATATAACTCTTAAAAATAATATATCATTAACTATGAATAAAAGGCAAGGTCTATAACAAAACAAAATATACCAATATGGAATTCACATATAAGCTTCAGCTAGTATAGATCTTTACTTAGTTCTACCCCATTAATTTTAATCCTCTTTTAAAAATGTATTTATTTTATTAGTCTACCATTTCTTTTCCTTTCTCTTCCTTTCCTTTCCCTTTCCATTCTTTTTCTCTTTTTATTTCTCTTCATTTCCTTTTTCTATATTGACTTAGTAAACAAATGAGCCCAGAGTGTTTCAGTAATACTAGCTTTAACTTTTCCTGCATCAAATTCTAGGATAGTTTTGGTATTAAAGCAGTTGAGTACGTGCTTGTTAAAAATTTAAGAATGTTTGATTTTTTTTCATGGTCATTTACTTTAGATCTCCACATGGTTGGTGTGCATGTTTCTGCTTATTTTCTTTATGTATGATTCATACAGGAGCCATACTGAAAATATTTTATAAAAGAAGATGCTATTTACTAGTTAATATACAGACATTTTAATAGTTAAGTAAAGCCATAGCAATATCCTTCTTTTTTTTTTTTTTTTTTGAGTTGGAGTCTCACTCTGTTGCCCAGACTAGAGTGCAGTGGCGGCTTCTGGCCACCGCAGCCTCCACCCACTGGGCTCCGGCGATCCTTCCGCCTCAGCCTTCTGAGTAGCCAGAATTACAGGCACGCGCTACCACGCCTGGCTGATTTTTTGATTTATTGTAGAGATGAGGTCTCACCAAGTCGCCCAGGTGGGTCTCGAACCCGCAGTCTCAGGCAATCCACTCACCTCAGCCTCCCAAAGCGTGGGATTACAGGCTGAGCCACCGAGGCCGGCTAGCAATATCCTTCTTTTAAGGACAATTCTGAACACTTTCTCTTACTTTTTTCTAGTCTCAATAAATTTATTTTTCTCACATTAAAAAAGTATAGTTAGAAAAATATCCTTTTAAAGCACACAGACTTTTTGTGGTGGGTGTCTCTCCTTCCACTTTAAAATCTAGACTTTCTGTTGGGATAGTTTTCTTTAAATTATATATAATTTTATTCTTCATATCCTTTATCATTGGGAGTAAGTCTGAAGAAAATTTAACTCAAATATATAAGTTATCTACAGTTTTGGGGAGAAGAAAAGATCTGGAAAATGTTTCAACCAATAATAAAAGAGAAACATTAGGGATGTTTAAGATTAAATATTAATTGTACTGTTATTTTCATGATTTACATACTTATTATTGAGATAAGCATTGTTCATATTTTCAAAACCAATTTGAATGTCTATTCTTTTCTACATGAGGATCTAAAGTCTATGGAAAAGGGAAAAAAATCAGATATGGTGCATTACTTGAAAAGAATTGCATATTAAGAAGGGAGGCAAATACGTAGACAAATATTTTGGCAATAAATACTTATATAGTAGCATGTCTCTTTTTTATTCAGCTAACAAGTATTTTTTTCTCTTTCTTTTACTGAATTCTCCACTTAAGTACTTATTTTTAAGTATCATTTAAAAATATTTTCTGTTTTTCACTCATGAACAAAATATGGCCAATATAAAGTCCATTTTTAAAAAAATTATTGAGATTTTCTTTGTGGTCTAATATATACTTATTTTTACTGTTTCCAGGGGAAATTTGTTTATTGAGCATTAATTTTATTATCTTCTATTTGAGCTATACATTTAAAATACGTTTATTATGAAATAAAATTTGTCTGATTAAGTTAGTGGGCATATAACAGGTTTTTTTGGTTTTTTTTTTTTGAGTCGGATATTCACTCGGTCGCCCAGACTAGAGTGCAGTGGCTGGCTCCCGGCCACCACAGCCTCGACCTTCTGGGCTCCAGCAATCCTTCTGCTCAGGCTTCCGAGTTGCCGGAACTACAGGCGCACTACCACGCCTGGCTAATTTTTGATTTATTGTAGAGAAGAGGTCTCACCAAGTTCCCCGGGCAGGTCTTGAACCCTCGGCCTCAGGCAATCCACTCGCCTCAGCCTCCCAAAGTGCTGGGATTACAGACTGAATATAACAGATTCTGATGTTTAATTTCCTCATATATTTCAACTTTTATTATGAAGCAATAATTTTTGATATAACATTATTAATACAGTGTGTTGTCTAATAATACTTAATCCTATGCACCACATCAACCCTTTTTTAAATGCTTTCTATACAAGGAGGCACGCCAAAAAACTGGAATTTATTTATACAAAATTGTGGATTCACCCTTACATGTTTAAACTTCAGTCACCTTCAAAGTACTCTCCATTTGATGCAATACACCTATCGAGATGCTTTTTCCACTGCTCAAAACAATTTTCAAATGCATCCATTTTGATGCCTTTTAATGCTTCTTCCACATCAGCAAAACATTTCCTTTTGAGAAATATTTCATTCGGGGGAAACAAAAAAGGTCATTTGGAGCAAGATCAGGAAAATAGGGAGGGTGGGGCATGGGGGTCATCCCATTTTTGGTCAAAAACTGCTGAACACTCAGTGCGGTGTGTGCAGGTTGTTTGTGTAAATTACCCATCATGAAATGGGCTAACACACTGAAAGAATCTCAAAAAACAAACAAACAGAAAAACACGGAAGCCGAATGCACCTTCTCATAACATTAGCTGGTACACTGATGCTGAATGAGTTCCTAGAACATTTATCTAGTGGGGTTAGCCTTCTGCAAGGAGTCTGTTCTCCAAAAAATAATTCTGTTTTTGTGGGGTTCCTCCTCATATTTGTCATTGAGCAAGTCAAGGTCCCATGTAAGGTGACTTAACTACTTCAACTATCATGACATGAGAAACTCAAGCATATGGAAAAGCCTTAAAAGGTAAAATATCACAGAAACACTAAGATATCAGTCACATGAGTGCAAAAGCTAAACTGTAATTTGGTCCTTCACCCCCAGCTCATTCCTTCCCAAATTTCCAATCAACAAAAATATGATTAAAATAAATGTTTGCTTTAAGTTCCTAATTTTAAGGCACAGAGAAGCTCAAGGTAAAATGTTTTCTTTAAGTAAATGAATTCAAAAATATGAAATACTGAAAATAAAGGAATTTATGATTCATTTCAGAAACAGAAAAAAATGTTAAAAGAAAATTTTTAATTCTTACTTAATGCGAAAGTCCAAGGTCGGGCTGATGTAAGAGCAATAAGAATTCACTGGCTCAGGCTCGAGAAGCAATGCTGTCTAACATGTACAGCCCAAAGTAGAAGACATGACTTAACGAGCATAATTTGTGGCCGGGCACGGTGGCTCAGTCTGTAATCCCAGCACTGTGGGAGGTCGGGGCCAGTGGCTTGCCTGAGCTCGCAGGTTCTCGACCCGCCCGGGGAAAGTTGGCGAGACCTCATCTCTACAATAAACCAAAAATTAGCCGGGCGTGGTAGTGCGCCTGTAGTTCCAGCTACTCGGGAGGCTGAGGCGGAAGGATCCGCAGAGCCCACCAGGTCGAGGCTGCGGTGGCCAGGAGCATGCCACTGCACTCCAGTCTGGGTGACAGGGTGAGACAAACTCAAAAAAAAAAAGAGCATTATTTGTGAACTTATCAATTGCTTTTCATTTAAATAGCACCATAGAGTAAAAGTAGTAGATACTTTTTTTTGTTGTTGAGTTAGAGTCTCACTCTGTTGCCCAGACTGTTGCCTCGACCTGCTGGGCTCCGCGATCCTTCCGCCTCAGCCTTCCGAGTAACCGGAACTACAGGCGCGCGCTACCACGCCCGGCTAATTTTTGATTCATTGTAGAGATGCGGTCTTGCCAAGTTGCCCAGGCGGGTCTCGAACCCGCGGGCTCAGGCCATCCACTCGCCTCGGCCTCCCAAGGCGGGGGATTGCAGGCTGAGCCACCGAGCCCGGCGACTGTTTTCTTTTCTTGTGGGCGAAGCAACCCCACAAAGGCCCTGGAGACCTCAGCGGCTGCACGGCACTCTTTTCGGGACCTCCAGTGAGCCACCGCTCATTTCTCGCCCACACGCCCACATGTTTGGATGCGCTCTTGGACCCCTGGCTCTGCTGTGCATGTAGCTCCTGGGTGTCTCGGGCTTTCCCCGGTTTTCCATCTTGGGAGATTTCTAGCAAGGGTGGCAGACCTTCCAAGACGTGGTGGTGCATAGCGTCCTGTGAGCTCCGGTGGGCACAGGGAGAACGCGCCCTCCCTCATGACTCACATCCTTTGCGCTGATTCCATTGCACTGTTGGGGACGCCCAGCAGGGAATCTGGATGGGATAAGGCCCAGGAACAAGTCCATAAAACCAAGAACGCTTCTCAATTGTATCCCTGTTTCCTTTTATAGGAACCATGGGAAACTCTCAACTAGTTGCGAGGAAAGATACGCCACTGGCATGCCTTTTGAAACACCTTAGAGTTTTTTGTTTTTGTTTTAGATTGGAAAATTTCGTTTATTTAGACAATCAATTAGAAAGAGAGGAGGTTCACCTCCCCAGGGCAAGGGAGGGGGCCAAAGCTTAGGAAAACATGGCCTGGCCATAGCTCCAAGGACACATGGCCACACCATAGCTTAGCAAGGCACTGGCAAATGCGGGGGGGAGAGAGAGAAAGAGATTGATTCACCGTCCCAAGGTACAGGAGGGGGCCAAAGCCAGAAAACATGGTAGCCATACCTCAAAGAGCCACAAAGACACACCAGAGTTTAACAAAGCAACAGCCAACACCTTAAAGTTTTAAAACTAAATGAGGATATTCACCCAAAGCATTTAATATTTTAGTACAATACTGCTTGGCCACAATACAAGCTGGGAGATGGTGAAACATGGCCAGAAGGGGCGCCCTAGCTCCTCATACACTCCTGCAGCCTGACTTTTATTTAAAAGGAAATGACAGGTCCCTTGAGATCCCATATGTTCAAGCCTTTTGTGAGTTAGCTCACTACCCAGATATCTGTTTCTCTTGCCGTATTTTTGTGTTGGCTCCCCAGACCCCATGGCCCATAGGTCCATCGGAGGATACCAACCCTGCTGACTTAGCTGCCCCTCCCTTGAAAGATCCCACACCTCCTTCATACTCTTCTACAGCTCCAATTCCTGCACCCCCCACCACGTCTTCTGTCTGTCCACCTCCGCCTGTCGAGGGCTTGGCGTCACCTCCTGTGTCCCATCCTATTTTACAGCCATAATGACAGATCTCCCCGCACCTCCTAAGTCCCCAATCCATCTGTCTCCAGCCCTCACTCGCTCAGGCAAACCTTTTCAGGCCCATTTGCCCGTCAGTTTCCCCGATGGGAGGGAGCAGGTGCAGAAGGAATAGCACGAGTCCATGTGCCTTTTTCTTTCACAGATTTATCCCAGATCGAATCTAAATTGGGCTCTGATTCCACCGACCCAACTAAAGACACTAAAGAATTCTGATATTTTACCTTGTCATATGACTTAACCTGGAAAGACCTCCGTGTTATTTTAGCCACAACCACTATCCCAGAGGAATATGCCCGCATTTTTGACAAGGTCCGAGATGATGCAAAGGAATGAAGCCACACCCAGCCAGACCACAGCTCTCTGGCAGTTGTGACTATGCCTGAAGTCGATCCTGCCTGGGATTATTGGATAGGCTCCTTGAATAGAAATAAAAGGGACCCTATGATTTCTCGTCTATTATAAGAAATGAAAAAAGGTATCATAAAACAGGTCAATTATGACAACATAAAGAAGTTCTTCAAAGACCAGACGAAAATCCAGCAATGTTTCTAAGTTGTCTCTCAGAAACATTACAACAGTTTACTAATGCTGATTTAAGCTCCTTGGATATCTCTTGGCTATGTACTTTATCTCCCAATCAGCATGAACATTAGGCGTAAACTCAAAAACTAGAAAAGGACCCTCAAACCCCTCAATCGGAGGTACTGGAAATGGCCATTAAGGTTTTTAACAACCAGGAAGAGGAAAGAATGCGGAATCACAAACAGAAGCGGGAAGCCTTTCCACTCTTGACTGCTTTGGCAAAAAGAACCACCACTGATAATCTTCCACCCCAGGCGGCCAATCGCAGAAGGGGTACACAGCCCCCTTCCCAGGTTTGTTTCCGATACCGACAAAATGGGCGTATGGCCAGAGACTATCAAGCCCCACCACCAGCGATGCCACGTCCCAAATGTAAACAACATGGGCACTGGGCTCACAATGGCCCTGTTCTCCTAGCCGGAGGGGAGCGCACAGCCCAAAGCCTGCTACGAGTGGGGGACACCAGGCCCCTGCTGCCGCGGCACCTCGCACGGTCTCGGAAGGGGATCTTTTGGGCCTGCTCCAGCTGGACTGACTTACCCTGGCTCGGTAGCCCCAGTGTCTTTGGAACAGACTGTTAAACCAACCGGGCCTAGGCTGGAAATATCAGTGGCTGGCAGGGCTATATTGTTCGTTATCAATACAGGGGCTACATGCTCAGCTGTACTTGAATTTCCCGGTCCACTCCTTCCTTTGCCCTTTTCAGCTGTGGGGACAGAGGGCATTATGTCCAGGCCTCTTTTTTTTTTTTTTTTTGAGTTGGAGTCTCACTGTCGCCCAGACTGGAGTGCAGTGGCGGCTCCCAGCCACCGCAGCCTCGACCTGCTGGACTCCGGCGATCCTTCCGCCTCAGCCTTCCAAGTAGCTGGACCAACAGGCGTGCGCTACCACGCCCGGCTAATTTTTTTGATTTATTGTAGAGATGAGGTCTTGCCAAGTTGCCCAGGCGGATCTTGAACCCACGGGCTCAGGCAATCCACTCACCTCAGCCTCCCAAAGGCGCGGGATTACAGGCTGAGCCACCGAGCCCGGCTATGTCCAGGCCTCTTACTACGCCATTGCTTACGTGTGTTCCGGGAGATAAAATATTTCAACACTCCTTCCTCGTTATGCCAACATGTCCAGCTCCATTATTGGGAAGGGACATTATGGGCAAAATTGGAACTCATATTATCCTTTACCCCAAAGTCATCATCACTATGCTTTTTGGGTGCCTTTTGTTTAGCTTTGGATTGCCCTGATAACTCTATGTTGGACCCTACCCGAGACCTTCCACTGCATATCCGACAAGCAGTTCCCTCTTTAGTTTGGGACACGTCAACCCCTGGACGAGCATCTCATATAGTCCCCATTGTCATCCAATTAAAGGACCATAATCCCTTCCCTAATAAGCCCCATGTCCGATCAGTCATAAAGCTTTATTAGGTCTCAAACCACTGATTACAAAATTTCTATCTGCTGGTGTTCTTATCCCCACTAATTCCCCATATAATACCCCAATCTTACCAGTCAAAAAGCCAGACGGCTCTTACAGATTTGTCCAAGATTTACGAATCAGAAATGAAGCTGTTGTCCCTATACATCCAATAGTTCCAAACCCGTACACTCGTCTCAGCACGGTGCCACAGGAGGCTCAATGTTTTACTGTATTGGACCTAAAGGATGCGTTTTCCACTCTACCTAAGCCCCAACTTGTGTGCATCTACAGGGACTGACCCGATACAAATAGATCCCAACAATGAACATGGACAGTCCTTCCTTAGGGATTTGTCTCAATGACATCTACAAAACGACATCTACAAAGCTGCTGAGTTGTCTCAATGACATCTACAGAGCAGCCATTTCATTCAATATGCAGATGACTTCCTTTTATGCAGGCCATCAACTGAGGGGATTAATTCCAGGCCAGGACTGGTAGATTGATTTTACTCACCTGCTGAAACTCAAGAAACATAAATACTTGTTAACCTTTATTGATACTTTCTCGGGCTGGTTGGAAGCATTCCCAACAGCTTCAGAAAAAGTCCCAGAAGTCATAAAGGCATTCCTAAATGAAATCAAACCTCTTTTTGGACTGCTTATTTCCTTACAGAGTGACAATGGCCCATCTTTTATCTCTCAGGTCGTGAAAGCTTTGGGTATTGACTTTAGACTTCATGCAGCATTCCATCCACAGTCATCGGGAAAAAGAACTATTCTAACTAAAATATCCTTGGAGCTAAAACAAGGATGGCCCTCACTGCTGCTCATTGCTCTTTTACAATGTAGAAGCACTCCAAAAGCACCCCTGTTTTTAAGTGCTTTTGAACTCGTGTATGGACGACCTCTTCTGCTGCAGCCAGGGATTTCAACTGAGCCTCCCCCCTGGGAGACTGATAACCTTCCAGCCTTGGAGCTTGCTAGGAAACTGTTGCTAGGATATGTCAATCAACAATTACCTGCTCCTGGTGCAGGAGCCAGTGCACGCTGTCTTATGAGCGCTGGAGACTGGGTCCTCTTAAAGGACCTGCCTGACCAAATAAAACCTCTCCAACGTTGCCGGGAAGGACCTTTCCAAGTACTTCTAACTGCTGCCACAGCTGCCAAGTTGTCAGGATCTCCATTTGTCTAGACTGAAGCTAACCTGCCCATCGCCTCCAGAAATCTCACTCTCCAAAGGATCTCAAGAACAATACGTCGCCGAGCCTACAGATGATTTAAAATACCTTATTTTAAAAAGCAAAAATCTAAATATGTGTTTACAACCTGATCTGGCTATGAAATAGCTCGTGAAATATGTGAAGTAATTGCAATAACTTGCTTG
>CAUYQG010299948.1:0-12663 GCA_963574415.1 Tarsius wallacei
CAGGAATCTTTAAATTTCTGTTTTGATTTCCATGTTAACCCAGGAGTTGTTCAGCATCATGCTGTTTAGTGCCCATGTCTTTGTGGGTTTCAGGGGAACTTTGTTTGTGCTGATATTTATTTTTATTCCACTATGGTCTGAAAAGGCAAATGGCAGTATTTCAATCTTATGGAATTTGTTTATGCTTGATTCATGGTCAAGGATATGGTCGATCTTAGAGAATGTTCCATGTGGTGATGAGTAGAATGTATATTCTGTGGTTGTTAGGTGGAGTGTTCTGTAGGTATCATTTAAGTCCATTTGGTCAAGCACCGCGTTGAGGTTCCAGATGTCCTTGTTGATTTGTCTTGATGTTCTGTCTAGGGTTATGAGTGGAGTATTTAAGTCTCCAGCTATGATAGTGTTAGAGTCAATATCTTTTTTTAGTTTACCTAGAAGCTGCTTTATGAAAGTTGGTGCTCCTATGTTGGGTGCATATATGTTTAGGATGGATATTTCTTGTTGATGCATTAACATTTTATCATTATGTAGTGACCTTCTGTATCTTTTTAAATTTTTGATAGCTTAAAGGTTATTTTGTCTGATATTAAGCAACTCCGGCTTTCTTTTGTTTTCCATTCACCTGAAAATTTGTTTTCCATCCTCTTACTTTGACTCTGAGAGTCCTTTATGGTGAGACGAGTCTCTTGGAGACAACATATTGTTGTATCATGATATTTTATCCATTTTTCCATTCTGTGTCTCTTCAGCAGTGCATTTAGTCCATTCACATTCAGGCAAATTATTGAGATGTGAGAGTTTATCCCTCTCATGAGGTTCTTATAGAGTTTGTTATTGCTACTGCTGTCTGTCTGTCTTTCTTTTGATTTTTGGGTTGATTTATGTGTGTTTTCAATCTTTTTTCCTGCATTTTTGTAATGGAATTGTCACTTTTTTTTCTTTCTTCTGTTTTTAATACTTTCTTAAGTGTTTCCCGTAGAACTGGTCTGAAGGTTTCATAAACTCTTATGGATTGAATGTATGGGAAGGATTTTAATTCTCCATCGCTGATGAAACTTAGCTTAGCTGGTAATTCTTGGTTGAAATTGTCTGTCTTTGAGAACTTTGAAGAATGGACTCTAATCTCTCCTAGCCTGAAGTGTGTCTGTAGATAAATCTGCTGCTAATTGGTCTCCCCAGATAGGTAATCTGACCTTTCACTCTTGCTGCCTTTAGGATTTTTTCTTTTATATCTACTTTGTATAAACAAATTACCATGTGTCTGGAAGTTAGTCTTCTCATTTGTTGTCTTGCAGGGGTTATCTGAATCTCTTGTGTTTGAATGGTCCCGTCTCTGATGAGATGAGGGAAGTTTTCTTAGATAATTTCATGGAATGTTTATTGCAGGGTCTGTCTCACTATCTGCCTCAGGGATGCCAATTAATCTTAAGTTCAGCCTCTTGATATAATTCCTCATCTCTTGGAGACTTTGTTCTCTTTTTAGTCTTCTTTTCTATGTTTTTAACAGTTTGGGTTATTTCCATATTTTGGTCCTTAAGCTCTGAGATTCTTTCTTCTGCTTGGCTAATTCTGCTTTCCATGCCCATCGGCTTGTTATTTATTTCATGTACTATATTCTTTATTGCTGTTATCTCAGTTATCAACTCCTTCATTCTATCTCCTTGTCTCTCCTCATTTCTATTTATTCTCTCTATTAATATCTTAATATCTGGGTTTGTATTTGAGACCAGTCATTCTGGGGGCTCTTCATTGTTTGAGTTCCAAAGTCTGTATTCTCAGTTGTCCTCCCAAGAGTCTGTATGGGACCATATTCTTCCTTTGGTTTTTCTTCATTTGTGTAGGTTTTCCTCCTCCTTTTTGACCTCTTCTTTAATTATGTTGTTCAGTGATGGGGGGATAGCTTTTACTTCTGTTTGCTCAGTCTCCTATTCTTCCTTATGTAGATCCTCTGGCTTTGTTCAATTTTGAAGGTGGACTGGGAGTGAGGGGCTATGCTTTTTGAAATTTTGATATTAATTAAGGGGGAGCTGTGATTCAGAAGCTATCTGCAGATCCCAGTATCTGCTGACAGGTGAGTGGGTCCCCTGGAACCCACTTCCCACCCCCTTACAATCTTCCCATGCAGTGGGGGAGTATTTTGCCCCCAGAAAGCAAAATGAGATAAGAAAAAGGAAAGGAATGGAAAAAGAAAGGAGGAAGACAAAAGGAAGGTGAAGAGAGAGAAAAAGAAGTACAAAAACAGACAGACATACCAACAAATGAATAAATGGAGAAATAAACAAAGACAGAGAAAACAAAAACATATAGACAAATCATACAAACAAATAAACACAATCCCTGTTGATGTACTAGCCCTCAAAAAATACCCATACACAAACAAAAAATCTTTAAAAAACCCATCAAAATAACAAAAGCAAACAAAAACAGAAATAGAGAAAAAAAACTAAAACTAAAACTAAAAACAAATAAAAACTTGCTCTGTGGCTGTTTCTGTAACTCCAGGTCTCTTTCAGTGCCACCATCGCATAAAGGAGCAGCTCCACTCTCCAGCCCATCCCCTCTACTCTCAGCATGGGTAAGATGCCCCATGGACTACTGCAGAAGGAGGATGGATTCAGATCGGGACTCACCCAACTTGTTTGCTGCTGCCACTGCTGTCAAGTCTCCTATCCAGATCTGACATGTCTGTGCCTGTTCCAGCATGGGGGAGGGGCATCTGTCTATCCAAGTTCAATGAGGGGATAGCTTCTGGGTCCCAGGTTGGAGGATAGAGCTGGATGGGGCAATGCAGGCCTCTGCCTGGTTCTGGGACAGAGAAGATGGTGCCAGTCAGCATCTCCTTACCAGAGTCAGGGCTTTGTTCCAGATTTTAGCACCCTGCCTTCTCCACGGTTCCTGGGGCTCATGACGCAGGTGATGGCATGGGCTTGGTGCCAGGTGGTGAGGAGCATCTGTTCTCTGCTGCTTCCTCTCAAGAGAGCACTGAGAGTGGCAGACAATCCTGTGGCACCAGGGGCTCCAATCTCAGGGCGGTGGTGGGTTGCTGTCACCTCCAAAGGAGAGCCCTGGGCACATGAACCTGAGTCTCCCCTCAGACAAACTTTCACTCACCCACTGACACACACCCACTCACACAGAGAGTCTTTATGGACACTTGCTTTTGCGGAGACTCTCACACTCTGACCTCTTCCTCTGCCATCTTGCCTCCTCTGACTTCATGTTTTTAACATGACAATACTTCCAAAGTTATCTACATCAAACTCCAATAGCCTTTTTTAATGCAGAAATGTAAACACCAATCCTAAAATTAACATGAAATTGCAAGAAGCACAAAGTTAGAGGATTCACACTTCCTGATTTCAAAACTTACTACAAGACTAGAGTATCCAAACAGAGAGATACTGGCATAAGGATGAATATACACCAATAGAATAGAATTGACAGTCTGGAATTAATCCATACATTGTGGTAAACTGATTTTTGACAAGAGTGAATCTACATTTGAAAAAATGAAGGTGGACCAGTACCTCAGCCCATCTATAAAAGTTAACCCAAAATGTCTTGTTGTGTTTGTTGTTGCTGCTTGTTTGGGACTAGTGTTGTTTTACTCACTTTCCTAAATGATTTTTGTACAAATTCTATTTGTCATATGTGGCCACTGAAATCTGTGTTCTGTTAGCTTAGTGGTCAGCTGGTGTGCATTGACAGAGTTTCCATAAAAAACTGGAAGCACTATTTTTTTAAAGAGAAAAAATTTTTTAAACTTTCCCATTCTTTGAGAATTGACTCTGTTTGGGGCACTCCTTCAATGCTTACCCAGATCACTTAAAACACTGCCTTTGCCTTTACTTCCTGCTTGTATGGAACCTGAAAGTAACAGTTAGAAGCTTAAATTCTTCTCAGGTTTTTCCTGAGCATGTTCAGTCTTAGGCATGTGCATGGCTTTCTCAATTCCCTGATTTACATGGGAGCTTTTAAAAGCCTGCATTCTCCCATGTATCTCTTTTCCCACCCTCTTTCTTCCCAGGCTCTTTGGTATATCTATTGCTTGTTCTGCCCCAGGCTGCTACAGCCAATACTTTTGCCTTTAAATGCTTTTTGGCAAACTCCATCTGAAAAGCCACCCCAGCCCTGCAAATGCTCTGAGTCAGACAGGCAAAGCAAAGGCAAGTCCCTACAACAGTCTTTCATGGAGCTAGCAGACAGAGAAAAACACACAACCACAATTCTTTGAGAATAAGGTCCATATTGCTCCCTCTGGCACTTGGCAGCTTGCACCAGGAGTACAGGCTGATGTCTTCATGGCTGCCTCTATAATCTGGTGTGTGGGGAATGGCAGGCAGCAATTTAAAACACCAGAGAGCTCCCTTATAGTATTGCAGCAGCTTCTTTCTTCATTAAGCTTTCCCCTGGTTGCTGTAAGCTTTTGACTAGATTCCAGAGTTCTGCAAAAGTTGATTCTGACAGTTTTTGCCAACTCATTAGTTGTTTTTATGGAGGGATGGAGCCCTAGAGTTCCCTACTCTGCCATTTTTGGTACAAAGAAAGCTGTCATGCCCCCAAACCATTAATATGCTAAATAAGATTAATTTCATCTCCTTGTCAGCTATCACTTGTCCTTCCAGCTCAACCACCATCTCCTCTAGGAAGTCTTTCCTGACCACTCCACCACCAATACTGTAATTCGTTTTCTATTCTTCTTTCTCATCAACTAGTCTTAGTCCCTTGAGAAGAGAAATTGTATGCTTCATTTCTGGATTTCTAGTACTTAACATAGTTTCTGTTACATGTAGTGCTTATAAATGCCAAAAGGAGGGAACAAAGAGCTGGAAGATAAGGGAAAAGTAAAGAAAGGGAAAAACAGACTATGCTATGAGTTCCATAATCTTGGTTAAAACCCAGACTGGAACCTATAAAGCCATATTTTTGTTATGTTTTCAATGTAGAGAAAAAGATTTTTTTGAGTTGTAGTCTTACTCTACTGCCCAGGCTGGAGTGCAGTGGCAC
This sequence comes from Tarsius wallacei, assembly GCA_963574415.1. Taxonomy (NCBI): domain Eukaryota; kingdom Metazoa; phylum Chordata; class Mammalia; order Primates; family Tarsiidae; genus Tarsius; species Tarsius wallacei. The sequence goes on from CAUYQG010299948.1 coordinate 5,008, forward strand.
AATCACTGCTACCTCCTGGGTTCAAGTGATCTTTCCGCCTCAGTCTTCCAAGTAACTGGAACCACAGGTGCTCACCACCATGCCTGGGTAATTTTTTTTTTTTTTTTTTACTTATTGTAGAGACAAGTCTCACCAAGTTGCCCAGGCTGGTCTCGAATCCTCAGCTCAAGCAATCCTTTAGCCTCGGCCTCCCAAAGTGCTGTGGTTACAGGTGTGAGGCACCACTCCTGGCCTGAAAAATAAGTTTTTAAAAGACACACACATCCTTAAAGAAAAAAATTCACTATATTCAGACCAATGCATTTATCTTTTGGGGAAGTGCTTTCAAATACTGCTAAACTTTATAACAACGTCACACTATTTCCAAATTAATGTAACAACACTTTATAAATGCTAAAGTGTTTTAAAATTATTTAGTTTTAAATACTTTTGGCCTTTGAGCCCTTTATGGAATCAATTTGCACTATATTGAGACAGAAAAGTGACATATAATGGCCTGCCAAGTGAAATTTAAAAGGTAACCTGACTGAGTTATCATTCTTGATGAAACAATGATAATATCACAAATACCACCACGCTTTACTTTGCAGGTGTGCAAGTTTGCAAAGTGTGAATGTGTGTTTACAAGAGAGTAGAACAATTCAATTGCATAAATTAATCAATCTGAGAAACCACATTAAAAACATAGCTAATTTTTACACGATTTTCAGAAGTTCATATACTTTCAATTTTAGTATAACCTCTGTCATAAAGCCTTCATAACAACTTTAAATGATAATCATTGATGATAAAGGAAGGAAAATAACATTTTAAAGTTCATAATATTAGTATGTATCTACGCTTGTGCAGATTTAATCTCCCAGGAATCAAAGGTGGTAAACAGAATAGAGAAAAGGCATATACAGTAAATACATGCTATATATGCTGAGTACTGAGGAACAGTTTTCATACCACTTTAGAAAAATTTACACCTTTTATTTCATATGCGTTCTTTTCTTGTATGTTGCACCTACAGTTGTCTTCTCAATATAACTACCCAATAGATGCCAAAAGGAAAAAAAAGAGACAACTAGGCAGTTAATCTCAGAAAGACTAGTCATGTTCCCTGAAATTTTTTTCACATGAGCAGAATATATGAGAAGCCCATAGTTAATCATCAACACAAATGTGAGCACAGCTGAACACAATGTCACATTTTAAGCAAAGACAGCTTACAACCAACTTCATCAGACCCACATTGACAACATGCATAGTTGTTATTATATATACGATAAAACTAGCTATGAAGAGTAAGCAGGCATACATTTATTTTCTGCAGACAAACTGAGTTTTTGTATTTCCTTTCTCCTTGTTAGTTCTCCAGTATCTGTAACATCACTATTGAACATTTTCACTAAAACCATTCACAAATTTAAGTTTTTCCACCTCAACCACTACCACAGATATACTCATACACACAATCTTTTATGTCTGTTCACATGCCAAGGTGCCCTGGAGGACTTAAGGAAGCAGGGCCTGTGGGACATTAAGCGCTAGCCAACTGGCTGGAAAATCATAACTGACTGACTGGAAAATCATGCTTGGATCACCACATTTGGAGGGGAGGGCAGAGGCAGATGAGTCATCAGCCAAATACAGTGGTGTGAAACAAAGGAGGATAGACACTAAAACCCCAAGAATGCAAGAGTCTTAAAATTGGGGCAGACTGTAGGAAAGGGGAGAAACCAAGTAGGTTACAGATCTATAAGCAGCTAGTTACAATCTAGGACAAGCATAGATTGACTGGCTGTGCCCTTAAGAAAAATCACTGGACCAGAATTGGAGGAAACTGACAAGCCCCTTTGCTTTAGCAATTCTTAGGAATAGCCTATCAATAGTGCCACCTCAGGAAATGCATTTATATTATTAATATAAGTACAATGATACTAGAGTGTAAAATACTACTCTGGTTTTGATCTAATGGCAAGAGGGAGACTTCTGAGGATACTGGATACCTAAAAGTCAATAGGTATATCTGATTATTGAATGAACAGGAAGAGTTGAAGTAAGCTTCTATTTTGCACTGGTGAGGGTAGTAGCAACAAGCCCAGCCTAGCGCCACTTCACAGACTTTTTTTGAAATGCCACTAAAGCTATCCTTATGAAATTTCCATCACCCTCTTGAGCCTTGAGCAATGGACTATAGATTGCTATTAGAAAGGGATAGGCAGGCCAGGCACAGTGGCTCATGCCTATAATCCCAGCACTTTGGGAGGCAGAGGTGAGAGGATTGCCACGGGTTCAAGACCAGCCTGGGCAACTTGGCAAGACCTCATCTCTACAACAAATCAAAAAATTAGCCAGGTGTGGTGGTGCATGCCTGTAGTTCCAGCTACTTGAAAGACTGAGGCAGATCACCTGAGCCCAGCAGATTGAGACTGAGGTGGCCATGCACTCCAGCCTGGGCAACAGAGTGAGACTCCAACTCAAAAAAAGTATATAAATATATACATAAAAAGAAAGGGATAGACAACAGGGAAAGCCAGTAGGACTTTCTCTAAATTTTCTTAACCTGTGGAGGACAGATCCACAAAACCACTGATAGAAGAAATCAGTTTTCCTTCCAGACTTGGCTCAAGGCTAAGAAGAGACAATGGTGACTTCTTGTGCCTGGGTTCCACACTTCATTATTATCCTGCTTTCCACAAGGCTGTGGTTAGGAAGACAGCAGGCTACACTCCGAGGTTGCCACCTGTTCTTTGAAAATTTGGAATCAGAACTTAGAAGAATCCAGATTGCACAGTGCCTTGTGCCAGATAAAGACACTCATCATCCACTATCCTAATAAACATAAATTGCCACACACATCAGGGGAGACAGACCCTGCACCCCCTAGAGCAGCACAATGAGAAGACAACATTTCAGCCCTATTCTCTCCTCCCAAGGACATACTCAGAGCCCTGTACCCTCACCAGAGGTGCATGCACCTTTTCCCATCTGCCCTTACTGATCCACAGCAGAATGAATGCTTTAGATACTTTCTTGCTCATCATAATAACAGCTATGATTTAGGGAGGGTTTAGTATGTACTTAATATGCAAAATGGTATCTATTACCTCATTTAATCCTCAAAACAACTTCATATGTTAAAGGTACACTTATCATCCCATTTTACAGATGAGGACACTGGGCTCCTAAGGATTAATTTGTGCTGGGCACAGCGGCTCACACCTGTAAACCCAGCACTTTGGGAGGTAAAGACAAGAGGACTGCCTGATCCCAGGGATTCGAGACCAGCCTGGGCAACTTGGCAAGACCTCACTCATATCTATAATAAATCAAAAAATTAGCCAGGCATGCTGACATGAACATGTAGTTCCAGTTACTTGGAAGACTGAGGCAGAAGTATCACCTGAGCCCAGCAGGTTGAGGCTGGGGTGGCCATGAGCGTGCCACTGCACTCCAACCTGGGTGGCAGAGTGAGACTCCAACTCAATAAATAAATAAATAAATAAATAAATGATATTAAAATTAATTTGCCCAAAGTCACACAGTTAGGAAGTGGTAGACTTCACACTTTTGTGAACGCTTTGTCATACTTGCTTTTTATCTTTTTCTTTAAAGAAATTTAATGTGATACAATTAAAGTCCTCCTTCGTCACATTTTCTCCTTTCTTCCCTTGCTCCTTTCCTCCCCAAAAGTAACCCAAGATTGGTTTATATCTTTCTGTGTATATTTTTATAGATAGGTATTTATCTATAACTAATATGTAGCATTACCTCTGTGGTAAACAATAGCAACTTTTTCCAAAATTGCATTTTTCACTTTATATGACGTTTTTTAGATCTTCCTATGTTGATACCTGTAGATTAGTTCGTTTATTTTAACTGCTGTTCACTCTTTGAATGTGCATTTAGGTTATTTCCAGTGTTTTCACCATTAGTAACAGTTGCAATGAACAACACTGTTTGTGCCTCCTGGTGTACATCTGTGAGGAATTTCCCCATGCATGCATCTACAATTTTATTACATATTACTAGGCTGTTCTCCAGAATGTTCTTATAAGTTTACACTGCAGTCTGATTACAAATACAGAATTTCTGTATTCCAGGAACTCACTGAACAGGTCTGTCTTAAATATGATAGTACTGTTGAGACAATTAATGCTTAAGAGGGAGAATACGAGATAGTGGTTCCCAAGCCATCTGTCCATGAGAATCACCCAATGGGTTTATAAAATGTAGATTTCCAGGCCTGGCCCTAGAGTTACAGAATCACTCTAAGAATGTGACCTCAAAATGCTCATCAGGTGATTCTGATGAAGTTGATCTGTGCATCAAAAAGTTTGTAGACCACTGGTCTCAGCTATATTTTGATGACACACTATTCCAGATTTTTCTCTTCTTTAACCATATGTTAATTGGACTATTAGAAAGCAACATATGTGGCTGCATTAACTCCTCTCCTTTACACATTGCCATGAAGTATATGCTTGGCTTTTACTAAAGGGCTGTCATATAAGAACCACACACAATTTGAGAGGGGAAGGTTAAAATTATGCAATTCTATCTCATTCTATTGTGTTCTGTGTTAAGATTTCTTGTTAAATTAAGGAAAAATACCTTTTTAAACTGCCCAAATTGATCAACAGCAGTCAGACAAGGAAAGAAAAACAACCTTATGCTATAAACTTAAGTCAAAATATCTACATGTATTAAAAATAATATTTAGGTCGAGTACAGTGGCTCATGCTTGTAATTCCAGCACTTCGGGAGGCTGAGGCAGAAGGCTATTGCTTGAGACCAGGAGTTTGAGCAATGTAGCAAGACCCCATCTCTAAAAAGAAAAAAAAAGTGAAAAAATAATTTTTATTTTTTCAATTATTCAATGAATGTAATAATTTTTATGTTGTTGGGGTTACTATTAAAGTTCTTAAGTGAAAATAAACTCAAAAAACAGAAGTATATTCCCCACAAGATTTTTGTGTTATAAAATAACTTAATAAGAATATTAATATAATATACCAAGGACTCAAGGACAAATGATATAACAAATAAAAAGTTGAAAAAGGAGATTATAGAACTAGGAAAAATTGAGAAAAAACAGCACTATAGCAGATCTATTAAGTATATCAGAAATAACAAGGAACAGAATAGACATAACTGAAAATCAAATTAATGGCATAAAGTAACACTTGAGATAATCACAGTAAATGCAAAAAAAATGACCATGAGATTAAAGTAATTAGAGAATAACATATGTGAGGACAAAGATAATTCAACACAAAGATGTTTGATGTCCTTGAAGTAGAAATTTCAAATAAAGGAGCAGGAAAAGACATTTTTTGTCCCAAGATGATTCAATAGGGAAAGAACAGTCTTTTCAACAAATGCTGCTGGAGCAACACATGCCAAAGAATAAATTTAGCTTTCTATCTCACACCATATACAAAACTGAACCTAAGATAGATCAAAGATTTAAACATAATATTTATAGCTATAAAGCTCTTAAAGTTAAGGTCCATTGGAGTAAAGACTTCCTAACAAAATAGAAAAAGCTGTCATCATAAAAGAAAATATTGATAAATTGGACTTTGTTTAAATTAAGAAGTTCTGTCCATCAAAAGAAACCAATAAGAGAAGGAAAAGACAAGCCATTTGTCTTTTATACAAGTAATACCTATATACAATAATAGACTCATATGTAGACTATAGAAAAAACGTCTACAAATCAGCCAGAAAAAACAAACAGCCCAATTTTTTTTAATGAGTTTTCACAAAAATACTTGCATAAGCACCTCATAAAAGAGGATAACCACATGGCCATTAAACATGTGAAAATATGTTCAACATAATTATTCATCAGGGAAATACAAGCCAAAACGACAATGAGATACCACTAAACACCTATCAGAATGGTTGAAATTAAAAAGGCTAAAAATATCAAGTAACATCAAGGCTGTGAAACAAACAAAACTCTCATATATTGCTGGTGGGTGTGCAAAACAATACAACAGCTTCAGTATGTGAGAATATCTTATAACACTTAATATTAACTTCTCCTCTGACCCAGCAATTCTACTTCTAGATACATACTCAAGATAATTGAGTACATGTGCCCTTCAAAAGACATGCACAAGAGTATTAATAGCGGCTTTATTTACAATAGCCACAAACTGGAAACAAGTCAAATGTTCACCAATGGTATTAATAGAATGGATAAATTGTGGCATTTACATACAATGGAATATGTGCAGCAGCAATTTAAAAAACGAACAAACTACTGCCACATGCAAATATATAGTTGGATCTCACATACATAATGTTTAGCAAAAGAAACCAGAAACAAGAGTATTTTTGGTATGATTCTTTTTATATGACATTCAAGAACAGGTACAACTAACGTATGGTAATTGTCTTCATCTGTTTTATGCTGCTATAACAGAGTAACTGAGACAGGGTAACTTATAAGGAACAAATATGTATTCCTTACAGTTCTGGAGGCTGGAAAGTCCAAGATCAAGGAGCCAGTATCTGATGAGAGCCTTTTTGCTATGTCATAACATGGTGGAAGGCAGCAAATGACAGGATAGAGAGAAAGATATCAAACTCACAGCCTCAAGCCTTTTAAATAATAGACATTAATCCATTCATGTGGGTAGAGACCTAATGACCTAAACAATCCCACTAAGACTCATCTCTCAATAATGTTGCATTGGGGATTAAGTTTCCAATATGTACTTTTGGGAGGACACATTTAAACCATAGCAGTAATTGAGGTGGATTTTTTTTAAACAGCCACAATCTTTTTTGCAGCTCTTGCCATCAAAAGGTAGAATTTATTTCCCACTCCTAGAATCTGGGATGGCCTTGTGACTTGCTTTGACCAAGAGAATGCACTGTGAATGACACTGTACATTTCTGAACACTCTGCTCTTGCCCTTACGCGTACCTGAAATTATCACATAAAACAACTCACGCTACCCTCTTTGAGGATTAAATACCTATATGGAGAGACAGAGACCCAGCTGATAGCCAGCACCAACCCCAGACATATGCATGAGACCATCTTAGACCATCTAGCCTTAGTCTAGCTGCCAAATGACTGCAACCACATGAGTGGCCCCAGGTGAGACCAACAGAAGAATTACCCAGCTAAGCCAGGCTTAAATTTTTGACCCACCAAATTTTAAACCAAAAAATAGCTGTTATTTTAAGCCACTAAGTTTTGGAATGGTTTCTAATAGATAACTGATAAAGTGATAGAATATAAAATAGTGGCTACCTCTTGGGGAAAGGAAGAGGGAAGGGGAGGCGGATACTGACCGAGAAGGAGCACGTAAAAGCTTTCCATAGCTGGGCACAGTGGCCCATGCCTGTAATCCCAGAACATTGGGAGGCGGAGGTGAGAGGACTGCCTGAGCCCAGGGGTTCGAGCCCAGCCTGGGCAACTTGGTGAGACCCTGTCTCCACAATAAATCAAAAAATTAGCCAGGCATGGTAGCATGCATGTAATTCTGGCTACTTGGAAGGCTGAGGAGGAAGGATTGCCTGAAACTAGCAGGTTGAGACTGGGGTGGCCATGAGCATGCCACTGTACTCCAGCCTGGGCGACGGAGCGAGACTCCAACTCAAAAAAATAAATAAATAAATAGACTGAAAGTAACTAATGGCTTT
>CAUYQG010299951.1:0-29668 GCA_963574415.1 Tarsius wallacei
CAGCCTCCCAAGGCGCGGGATTACAGGCTGAGCCACCGAGCCCGGCTGCCAATCCCTTTCTTATAGTATTATGATAATTGTTCAAGGTCTGCTTATGAGAACATATGGTACTCAGTTCTTTGTTTCTGTGCTAGATCATTGAGTATGATAGACTCTAAATCCATCCAAGTTGCTGTGAAGTCCATTTGTTTGTCCTTTATGGTTGCATAATATTCCACTGTGTATGTGTACCACATTTTTAATCCAGTCCAGCTTTGGTGGGCAGCATGGCTGGTTCCATGTTTTTGCTATTGTGAATAGAGTTGCAACAAACATGCATGTGCAGGTATCTTTTTTGTGGAATGATCTGAGTTCTTCTAGGTGTATTCCCAATAGGGGAACTGCTGGGTCATATGGAAGGTCAATTTCTAGTTCTTTCAGAAATCCAGGCAATCCTTCCGCCTCAGCCTTCCAAGTAGCTGGAAGTACAGGCATGTGCCACCACACCTGGCTAATTTGTCTTGATTTATTGTAGAGATGAGGTCTAGCCATGTTGCCCAGGGTGGTCTTGAACCCATAGGCTCAGGCAATCCTCTCACCTCTGCTTCCCAAGGTGCTGGGAATATAGGCATGAGCCACCGCGCCCGGTCAGCTTCTCAAGCTCTTAGAGCTGCTATCTCAACCTGGATCCCTAGGAGGGATCTCCTTAGTCTCCTTTTCTGGGTCGCCTTGGGGTTCCCCGAGGTTCCCAAGAGGAGGCTTCACAAGTCAGGACCGAAAGTCCAGGAAACGGGGTTGCAGATGGTCATGCTCTAGGGCACCGTTTGGGAACTCCCAGAATTTACAGAAGGGGAGAGATTGCGGGGTTATTGGGCGGTCAGGGTGAGATGACCAGGCCCAGCCCTATTCACGTGACCAGATGCTAGGGAGAAGGGTTTGTTTTCCCACCACAGGGGACGCTGGACGCGAGGGGGGCGTCCCCCTCCCCTCCCTAATCGTTCGGGGCGACGCTCTCCGGCCCCGGCCGTGACGCAATCTTTCCGCGCGGGGGGCGGGACGCGCTTGACGCCATCTCCGGGCGCCCGGCTGGGGGTGGCGCTGGGTGTGGGGCGGCTCCGGGGCCGGGGATGGCGGCGGCCGCGGCTGCGGCGGCTCCGGGACGAGCGGAAGGAGCCCTGGAAGCGCTGTGAAATGGGCCGGTGAGTGCCCCTGGGAGTGGTGGCCACTGGGCTGACCTTGCTGTGGCCAGGCAGGCCTAGGCTCTGAGCTCCGGAGGAAGTGGCCCCCGGGAGCCCATTGCCCCGCCGAGCCGGGGCCCGTGAACCGGGATCAGCGGGACCGAAAGAAACCGCGCCTAGACCCCAGCGCACTTCTCTCTGGCCTGGCCCCGAAGGTGGCCTCAGGGACTTGCGGCCCCGCGGCTGTGTCCCCGCGGTGCAGGGTGTCCGAGTTAGCGGGGCGGGAAGGGGCCCCCAAACAAGGAAGCGTCGCCTGCAGGGCCTCGCCCCTGCCCCCTGGTGAAGGGTCGATCCCCCACTCTCTAAACGCAGAATTCCCAATTTCGGGCCCTATCGGTGCTGGAGCCAGGACTGCTAGATCACGGGAAACCATAACCTCTAGTCCCTAACAAGCTTCTTCCTTTCTATCCGGCGCACCTCTCGCCCGCAGCAAATTCGGGTCTCTGACTGGGTTCAACCTCTTGATTCCGACCCAGGCGTGATGAGGGGCTTCGTTCCGCGCTCCGTTGGGAGCGTTGGCAGCTCTACGGAGCAGCCCGTTAGCCTAGTTGGGGTCACAAGCTGCGTCTTCCCCTTGAGAGAAATCCTCACTTAGCTTCTCCAGAGCCCGAGGTTTCAGATACTGAAAAGTGTTTTGCGTTGTGGAAACCGGGCGCACAGGCTTGGCTCTTTGTTGTCTTTCCTGCAGACTTTTTGCTTCTTTCAGGCTTTTTTTATTAGTCTGTGCTTGCTAATCCCTCAGTGACCTAGAGGCAGTTTTCTTAAATGTTTTATTTGCAGAGAGCAAGGACCATCATAGGATTGAAGATGTGACCCCAATTTCTGTTTTGAATGAAGGAAAAAGCTGACTGCTTTTCAATAACTGAATCTGCAGGCAGAGAATGGATGCATGATTTGTGCCCGCTGTGCAATGAGTATTTGTGGACTTAGAAATTTGTCTTTCCAGTGTTTTTCCCTGTCCTTCCACCTTTTGTGTACATCTGCACCTTGCCAATCTTAAGAGATAAATGTTGCTTTCAGTTTGGATTGAGGCTTGGAGTGTTCTGTAGGACTTGGACAGAGCAGTCAGTAGTGTCTTGGAGTACTCATCAGTACTACTTTCTCTGTTTTCAGAGGTTAAGGATCCATTTTCTAGTCCTTGATATTTCTGGCAAGTGTAGGTTCAGTTATTGATAATTTAGTGATAGGTTTGTTTCCCCAGTATTAGCTATATGAGGTCCAAAGCAATGTTTTCCGTTTATTTCACACCTGATTAGCACTTTGATTCATGTTGTCTCTCAGAAATTTACATACCCCCGCCACACACAAACTCACACAGGAGCTCATTTTTTCCCTGAAAATCTGTTACTGTCTTTCTCTTGAGTGACTTACCCTTTAGTGACTCCCCCTTGGCCTCTTTTGCTGCCCCAGAAACATAAATAATTGTTCTTTTTCATTTAGTGCTGCTTTTCTTTATTTAAATAACCTCTACATCTGTATTTTCATAGTCTCTGAATAAAGGTGAAATCCATGGAGTTGATTTTTTCCTGTTTCCCGTTGTTCACATGGAAATAATGTTAAGTCTTCCATTTCTGTGTGTGCATTTAATTAAAATTTGGATTGCAAGTAAATTTAACCTTTGGGGGATAGGTACAGGCAGGATGTTAAGGAAAAATAATGAAATTTGATTCATGGAAAATTGTTTCCAGGGGTGTCTTCTTACAAATTAGAGCTTTTAAGAGATGGTTTTTTTTCTTTGTTTTTTAATTCAACTGCCTGGATTTTCTGGATAAATGTGCTATTACCTCTGGAGAAGAGGATGAAGTAACGACTTGTAGACTTTAATGCTTTGGAATTACGTCTCATGATGTCTCTGGAGAGAATTAGAGGTCAGGTTCCTGCTTACTCCATTCCTGTTTCTGTTATCTAGGTTCCCAAGCCAGCCGGGAGGACTCTTACTACAGCTGCTCAGAAGCACCACTGGAAGCTCAGGTAATACAGGCACTTTGGATTCCTTGTTGCAGAAAAACATCTGGGATATAACAGTGGAAAAACAGAACAGAATGTAATATCATAGAAAGCTCTTCAGATTCTAAGAACTGGAGCCTGATTGGAAGAAATAGGTGACAAAGTTCATGAGCATTGACGTTCAGACCAAACAGTTGCTATATAACAATGGACAAAAACATTTGTGAAAGATGACAATAAGAGAAATGGGAGAGAAGACTTTTTTACAAATCATGCAGCCATGGAAAAAAGGGCATGTTTAGAGAACTGGAACCAGAATTTTATGAAGTGGTGCCTAGAGCAGACCTACAATGGAGAAGGAAGCATTGGCAAAAGAAAGTACAAAAAAAAAACAAGAAAGGGAATTAATAAAGAAAGCAAATTGAAGATGGTCAATGAGAAGAAGTCTTTTGAGCCTAGGGAACAGGAAGTCTATGTGAGACCAGAAGAGTTGTGTTGTTCTTTGGGGAGGAGGAGAAGCAGGTTGTAGAGCAAGCTAGTATAATCACTCTCACAATAGGATCCAAGTCATAATATAGTATTTCATGAGGCAGAGAAGATGCTAGTTCTTATAACATGCTTAGGATACAAGTTTTAACAACAACAAAAGACGCAAGCAGACCTCAGGACTTATTGACACTTAGGTCCTTGAGGTATTGGTTACATGAGGCAAAGGAAGATGAAAGTTTAGCGAGTCTTGGGGTAGGAGGGATGTGAGTAGGTGAGATCATAACACAAATTAGGCAGGGAAAGGAAGTAAGGATGAGATCATACATCAGGGAAAGAAGATAGCACATTAATATTTGGTAGCGAAAGGAGAGACAAAAGAAAAAGAGCCAGCAGCAGAGACCATGTATTCAAAGCTTCCATGGGGGAGAGACTGAGAAGAGTCAAGGTGCTCATGAGAGGCATGACTAATTGTGAAGCTATTGGGCTCTCTGAGGTTGTGGAACCCACAGGTTATTTATGCATTGTGGAATGCTTGTCATTGTAGCTCTTTGTGCTTTGTGGTTTCCCTGTTTCTCTCATGTACTAAACTGGATGAGTTGGGGGTAGCCTCCTTGTCTGCCTCTTTCTTATATCTCCTTTTTTCCAGCAGTCCCCTTTGTTATATCTTCTTCCATGGGCACAGTTCTTGCTATTTCCTTTGACTTGGTTCTTCCCTAGGTTACTTTTCTTTGCCTCTGATTTGTTCCCTAGCAGATGTGGGCACCCCAGCCAGCAGCAGAGAGGGGTGCAGGGAAGCCACAGAGAAGCCCCTTCTGATGCCCCAAGGAGCAAGTCGACCCCTTCCAGGCTCCAGGAACACCACAAAGCAATATGAAACCTGTTCATGAGAGGAGTCAGGAATGCCTTCCACCAAAGAAACGAGACCTCCCTGTGACCAGCGAGGATATGGGGAGAACTACCAGCTGCTCCACTAACCACACACCCTCCAGTGATGGCTCTGAATGGTCCCGAGGGGTTGTGGTGGCCGGGCAGAGCCAGGGAGGAGCCAGAGTCAGCTTGGGGGGTGATGGAGCTGAGGCCATCACCGGTCTGACAGTGGACCAGTATGGCATGCTGTATAAGGTGGCTGTGCCACCCGCCACCTTCTCACCAACTGGCCTCCCATCTGTGGTGAACATGAGCCCCTTGGCCCCCACGTTTAATGTAGCGTCTTCACTGATTCAACATCCAGGAATCCACTATCCCCCAATCCACTATACTCAGCTCCCGTCCACCTCGCTGCAGTTTATCGGGTCTCCTTACAGCCTTCCCTATGCTGTGCCACCTAATTTCCTACCAAGTCCCCTCCTTTCTCCTTCTGCCAACCTCACCACCTCTCACCTTCCACATTTTGTGCCATATGCCTCACTCCTGGCAGAAGGAGCCACTCCTCCCCCCCAGGCTTCATCTCCAGCCCACTCATTTAACAAAGCCCCCTCTGCCACCTCCCCACCTGGGCAATTGCCACATCACTCGAGTACTCAGCCACTGGACCTTGCTCCAGGCCGGATGCCCATTTATTATCAGATGTCCAGGCTGCCTGCTGGGTATACCTTGCATGAAACCCCTCCAGCAGGTTCCAGCCCAGTTCTTACCCCTCAGGAGGGCCAGTCTGCTCTGGAAGCAGCTCCTGCCAATGGAGGACAGAGACAGCGAGAGCGAAATTTAGTAAGACGGGAAAGTGAAGCTCTTGACTCTCCCAATAGCAAGGGCGAAGGCCAGGAACTGGTGCCACTGGTAGAATGTGTGGTGGATGGACAGTTGTTTTCAGGTTCTCAAACTCCGCGGGTGGAGGTGGCAGTGCCATCACATCGAGGGACCCCAGACACTGACCTTGAGGTCCAGCGGGTGGTTGGCGCTTTAGCTTCTCAGGACTATCGTGTGGTGGCAGCTCAGAGGAAGGATGAACCCAGCCCCCTCAACCTGTCCCATCATACCCTTGACCATCAGGGTGAAGGGCGAGGGTCAGCCAGAAATCCTGCAGAGAAAAATCAGGCCCATGGGTTCTACTCTCAGTCCCATCAGGAACCAGTGAAACATAGACCTTTACCCAAAGCAATGGTTGTAGCCAATGGCAACCTGGTGCCCACTGGAAATGACCCAGGCCTGCTTCCCGTGGGCTCAGAGATCCTGGTAGCATCAAGTCTGGACATGCAGGCCAGAACCACCTTCCCAGACAAGGAGCCAACGCCACCCCCAGTTACCTCCTCCCACTTGCCCTCCCATTTCATGAAAGGCGCCATCATCCAGCTGGCCACGGGGGAGCTGAAGCGGGTGGAGGACCTCCAGACCCAGGATTTTGTGCGCAGTGCCGAAGTGAGCGGGGGGCTGAAGATTGACTCTAGCACGGTCGTGGACATTCAGGAGAGCCAGTGGCCTGGATTTGTCATGCTGCATTTTGTGGTTGGTGAGCAGCAGAGTAAAGTGAGCATCGAGGTGCCCCCTGAGCACCCCTTCTTTGTATATGGCCAGGGTTGGTCCTCCTGCAGCCCTGGGCGAACTGCACAACTCTTCTCTCTGCCCTGCCATCGGCTACAGGTGGGAGATGTCTGCATCTCTATCAGTTTACAGAGCTTGAACAGTAACTCAGTTTCTCAGGCCAGCTGTGCTCCCCCAGGCCAGCTGGGTCCCCCTCGAGAAAGGCCTGAGAGGACAGTCTTGGGACCCAGAGAGCTATGTGACAGTGAGGGGAAGAGCCAGCCAACAGGAGAAGGCTCCCAGGTGGTAGAGCCTTCCCAGCCTGAGCCTGGTGTTCAGGCCTGCTGGCCAGCCCCAAGCTTCCAAAGATACAGCATGCAAGGGGAGGAGGCACGGGCTGCGCTGCTCCGTCCCTCTTTTATTCCACAGGAGGTGAAGTTGTCCATTGAAGGGCGTTCCAATGCCGGAAAATGAACCTCTTTCCCAGACTAAGACTGGGGCTTTACCCCAGAGCTGAGCCTCACCGTGAACAGGCAGAGGATTTGCACATGCCAAGCAGGGAATGGCTCTCTTGGCAGTGAGATTTGAGGGGAAAGGAGAGGCATGAAATCGGCCTCCCGTAGCAGGATCTGTTGCTCATTACCCTATGGCATTCTTTCAGGACAGCCCAGAGGGTGCTGTGATGGGAAGCAGCAGGCCTGGGGCAAGGAAGAAAGGGGGTGCACACAGGATAAGAAACATTCCAAAATCAGGGCCTCCCTGTTCTTTCCTCCCCATCCCTAGCTCCTGCAAGGGAAAGTCCAGGCTTTGGGAGCAGATGGCAGAGGGAGGGAGTAAAGAAAGAGCCAAAAATGATGATCCACAGCTTATAGTAGCAGTTAAACTGTCAGAAGTTATTTTTTCTTTCTTTTTTTGTGGTGGAAGGGCTGGAGGCCCCAAGGTTGGAAATAAGAGGGTTCCCACCCAGAACCCTTCTTGTGAGAGATGTGCACTTTAAAGGGTGATTTTGTTACAGATGTCTATGGCTGGGCTTGTCAGGGAGGAGCACTCTCATCTACAGGACTCTGCTTGATCCTCTGCTTCACACAGCCCTTACCCATCTCTCCTCACCATTCCTCCTACAAAGCTTCTAGCAGCTTGGGGGCCAGGAGAGAGAGAGAGAAGCCCCGCCAGGGTTCAGAGTGAAGTACTGCCTTGCCAGGGACCCAGTTGACGGACTTTGGGAGAAAGACCTGATATCCAGGCAGACTGGGTTCTAGGCAGAGCTTCTGGAAAGGTACATGACCTAACAAAGCTCCTCCCTCTCAGCATGCCAGACTCACTTTGTAATTTCACAGACGCTCTAGTTGGTAGTGGTGACTTTTGAAAGAACCAGTGGACCCTTTTCCCCAGGCACCTACACCCCGCCTTTGTCTGTCTATGTTGTGCCTAAGTGCCTGCGCTGCCCCCACCCTTCTGCTGCCCTAATTTCTCTGCATGGTGTTTTGACCTGGGCCTCACTTGTAGCTGCGTTGCCTTTCTTTGTCTGCAAAATTGGTTTGTCCATGCTGACCAAGACCTCTAGTTTTTGGTGTATAGGGGTCTCTCTGGTTTCTCCCCATAGCTATAATCTCTATTTTTAGAAAACTCCAAATCGTGTCCACTCCTCTTCCACTGCCAAACAGCTTGGTGGAGAAACAAGAAGGGAACTTTGCCCTGGGTCAGGGCAAATGGACCTGACTGGGCAATGCCCATCCTGGCATTTTTACACACCCCCTCCCATTTTTTTTTCCATTGCTTCCCCAGCATTCCAGCACTTCCAAGCCATCCCCTCCCACTGCTGGCTCTAAGATTCTAGGCTAGCCTTGATAACATTTTAGTACCTGAAGTATATTTCATTATGTGGTGGTATATTCCTCTGCAAAGAATATTTTCGATCTTAGTTACATTTGCCCCCATATGTCTTAAGCCCACATTTTTTTCACAACGTTTAGCATCAGCTCAGACTGTGGGGTTCCACTGGGTATTGGGAATTGGGCTCCCCACCTACTTTCAGCTGGGTGAGTGGTTTTTTTTTTTTTTGTTTGATTTTTGGGGGTCTTTAGACTCTTGAAGGCAACTCAGGGTATTGTCCACCCAGCTCTCTGGTTAGGTTTCTCCCAGGGTAGATCATGGCATTTCCTTTATAATATGTACTTAGACTGGCACACGCCTGACCTGTCATCAGGAGTCCAAACCTCTGAGGTCTGATCTCTGCTCTGTCAAAGACTTTAGGCAAGTCTTGTGACCTCTCGCTCTTTCACTTCCTCCCCAGCTGCCAAATGGGGATAAATAATCTTACCTACCTCCTGGGGGGAGGGGAAGTTCTGAGAATGGTGTCATTCTTAGTGTTCAGGTGCTAAAGGTTGTTCTCTTGGGGGAACAGAGTGACTGAAACTGGCTTGTTTGCTACAAGCCCTACACTCCACTGTTTCATTCCTTGAAAGCAGTTACCCGGCCAGTCAGCTTTTGGGGTCCATTTAAAGGAAGCCGCTGACCTGACCACAAGTACTTCAGTCTCCGGTTCATGTCAAAACCAGACACCAACCTTGGACTGCATTTGGTATCATGTCCTTTCCCTTCTCTGTCCCCCATTCTCTCTGAATGCTGCTTTCTCTGGCTTGTTTCCTACAGTGGGGGCCTGTGGGATTGAGTCTTGAGGAATCCCCTCAGATGAGAGCCTTGGGAGAAGGCCTTGTCTCTGCCTGTTTCATGAGCAACTCATTCCTAGAGATTGTTTGCATGGGTTCCTCACAAGCATCCTTCCTCATAGGAAGGCTCATCAAATGAATATAATGACATGCACACAGTAGATGCTCAAGAAATGTCCACCAAGGACAACAACTGAGCTTCCGCCTTATGGGAGCAGACCTGTGTCTAACTAGATACAGGCCAAGTAATTTAAATCTAATCATCCTTCACTGGACTACTTGTGACTTTCTAACCTGGTAACTTCCACTGAATCCTGGAGAGGAATTTCTGGGGACCTTGGCAAGTTGGGCCCTGACCTTTCTGCTGCTGTTCTTCTGCCTCTTGCTGGTGAAGCAATACTAGCAGCTCCTATAATACCATAATATCGTGCCATGCATATGTAACTTATTAATACTTGATTTTGCTGAGCTGCAAAGGTCTCTTTCCTAAAGTATGGTCACCCAGGAAAAGAAGCTCTTTGCTCTAAGTCTTGGTCAGAGCTCCAGCATTCTCCCTTGCCTTTTCCCTCTGGTTTAATCTTCCAGGCATGAAAAATAAGAGTAACCTGTGGTGTGCCCCTTCTTCCTTATAGGAATTTCCTAAGTTTGCAAGAGACACGAGAGTGGTTTGTAGAGAGTGAACATTTTACTGGGAAGTAGCTTTTTGGAAATCAGCAGTTGACAAAGGCCAGAGGCAGTCCTTTGTTGGATATTCCCAAAGCTTAGAGATAAAAATGAGGACCACTAACTTTCTGGCACTGTACAGAAATGTCTACCAATTTTAGAGAAGGGAAACCCAGTAAAGGACCTGGTAATAACCTGAGTCTTGAATATCATTCCTGTCAAGATTAGTGTACATGGGGAGAGTGGCATAGGGGAAGAAACTCTGGGAGTTCAGAGCTGAGTGCTTCTACCCAAGGGGGGCCCCAGCAGATCTGGACTGACCCTTCTACACTCTTGGTCCCAGTTGGTCGTAACACCAAGAGCTTTGCTCTGTGCTGCTTTGCCACGGCTGCTGTCTGCTCACTGTCCTGCCTGCTGCCCTTTATAGCTCCCTGTCCTTCTATGTCTTTGGCCATGTAGATTAAATCCAGGCATCCTGTTCATTCTTACCTGTGTTCTGCCAGTGTTATTTTATAGCAAAGTCATGTTGAATAGGGATGGTATGAAATGCTGCTGCTGGGCTGGTGAATCCAAAGGGATATGGCTTCGGTGCTGTCAGGAGCTCTTTGGCTCCAAATGTCTGACTATCTTGAGGAAGAAACAAGCAGGTTTCTATTAGTGGGTGTTTGCCATTGTATAACTTCTTCCCTTGAGGTATCTTGTGTCCTGTTTTTTAAAAAAAACTTAGTGGGGAGAGCCACATTAGGGCCTTTGTCAGCATCCCAGCAAGGTTCATCTAGCTCCAGTTATATAGATTCTGGGATTGGGAAAAGATTTGAAATTTGGCCAAAATAGCATCTCAGGTGGGGTTCAGTTTTATTTTTACCAGTGGGCATCATAGGTGATTTGGGGGAAGCACAGGATAGTGGCGTGACTTAAACCTGCAACAAGCAGACATATTAAAAAGTTGAGTCATCACACTGGAGACAAAGGGTGAGCCCGGATTGACTGGGAAAGGGTCTGGGTCCATTGGAATAAAGATAACCTAATTAATTGAATTGGCTATGGGAGATTAGGTCACAAAGCAAAGTAAGTAGGACAGAAGTCAAGTTTTAGGGAGACATCTTGGCCTTCTAGGGCTGTTTACTAAACCATGCTGAAGCTACAGTACCTTCCAGATGAGAAAAAGTATACACTACAGTTGAAGAACTGAACCTTACTAGGTTGGATGCTGATCAGGAACCTGCTAGCCCCTTGCTGGGAAGCCTTCACTCTCCAGCTTCCCTGGGGTAGGGAATGTCTCCCACATTATGCAATAATAAAATAAGCATCTGGGTCTTTGCAGTTGTCAGTTGCTCTTTCAACTCTAGGACCTGTCTTTGGACCAGAAACCTGGTCTGGGCCTAGAATGACTTTGGCCCTGGAGATGCTAGAGTCAACTGCATTCTCTCCTTACCTGCAGACTATGCACAGTGCCTGGGGTGGGAGGAGGAGAGGTGTGGTGGTGTGCCCTGCTGCCTCCCCAGCAGGAATAGTTGTCATAAATGCACTTTTCACACTAAAGGTTTATTAGTTCTCCTGTTAAGCCTCGATCCCTCCCTGGTAGATTGCAAACTCAAAGTCATTGTGATCCCAAAGCCATTCCACTGCAAATGCCCAGCAGTGAAGATGGCCTCAGATTGGGTTCCTGTCTGCAGTGTGTGTGACAGCAGCCCATGTGCCTTTACCTGTTGTCAAACTTGCAAGCATTTATTTCTGTCTTTATGACTGTCATGGGGACTGAGGTTCTTCAGAGAGAAGAGAGCAGATGACAGTGGTTTTACACCCACCCCCTAGACAGGGAGTTTGCACGTAGTTGTGAGCTGTGAGTGGTTAGTGCATTGCTGGTATTGTTGAAGGCAGGGTTGATCCCTCACTTGCTGATACTTGCATTCTAGATTGTGTTGGGGAAGAGACTGACTGTACTCATGGCCAACTTGAAGTATTAAAATAAGGCTGTCCCCTACAACCTTCGTAGTCACACAGGATCCCTGTAGCCAAAACAGTATATGTTCCAGCTGCAGAGAGCAGACTGCTCTTAGCTTGCACAGCACCTTAGGAGAGGGAAGTATATATGGATAGGGAGTGGGGTGGAGAGAGAAGGATGGGAATGTTGTCATCCAAGTGGCTTTAGGGTCCTAAGGAGTAGAGAAGGATGGCACTGGGGAGGTCTGGATGGATCTGATTCGTGTAGGAGTTCCCTGTAGATAAATTACTGATCCCCCAACTACTATCCCCAGTATGTAATGGCTGAATTAATATGTAATCAACTGCATTGTATCTAAAGCCTTAGAACTAGTCAGGTGCTCCCCCCACCCAATACCATTTCTTACCCTCTAATCCTACCTGATCTTTAACAAAGCATTAATAATTCTAAGGATAATCTCTATTTTGTTGTGCTTTTTTGTAACTGTTTTAAATAAATCAATTTGTACTGTATATTTGTACTTTTGTGAGATCCTTTTTGCTGTTTTACCATTTTAAGTCTCTGTACTTGGCTACACACAGATTGTATTTTTATTGTTAATGCTCTTCTTATGGATACCTGCATTTAACTTGTGGACTATGTAAACACAGTATCTATCAATATCTATATATCTATATATCTATCTATATAAACTACTAGCTTTTCCTTTTGGTGTTTGCGCCTTCTTCCTATCCCAGTCTTAGTGGTGGCCATCGGGTGGGGGATAAAAACCCTTTGTGGGAGCACTTGTAATGGAACACAAATGGTGCCCATCTTTGTGTGGTAAGCTTGGGGCACATGGCATGAACTTATTCAGGAGCTTGGTCTCCTCTGTTGGTGTGGATTTCAGAGAGCTGGATGTCTACCTGTGAACTTAGGGGGTAGTGGAATCAATCACAAAGATCATTAGGTGTCCACTGCTGGCCTTGTCCCCAGTTATTTTCTTTACCCAGGAATACTGACATAAATGGCTAGAATAAGTCAGCTCCAATCATAGCCACTGCCTAAAATTTAGTACTAAAAGTACTATCCTAAGTACTTTATTTATATGAACAACCATTTGTTACTAGTATTACTATTTCCATTTTGTGGCCAGGGAAGCCAAGACATAGAGGTTAAGGAACTTGCCCAATGTTATAGTTAGTAAGTGGCAAAGCCATTTTGAACCAGTTGTGAAATATAGTGCTCCACCATTTTGAAGCATCCCAAGTGGGATTTTAGTATGGAGCTCTGTGAGAGAAAGGCATTTGGATCAGTTAAGTATTTTCTCTTAAATGTAGTTTTCAAAACAAGCTTGCCTGGTAGGAATTAACCCTGGTTTGGTGGGGGCCAGTTGACACTATTAAGCAGCCTTGGGCCTATGGAAATCAGTGGAGTCCAAGTTTCCCGGTTAGGATATTGGAAAGGTCCACATTCCTGGCATAGTTATTTTTCTGGCTACAATTTAACTGGGGCACTTCCTTCTGGACCTCAAGATCTATAATTATCTAAACTGTACACAACCTTTGGTGCAGGCTAGGAAAGTTCTGTGCCTGTTCTGTACCATCACAGAAACTTTTAAGAAATGACCTCATCTCTTGTCTCCTCCATGGTTTGGCAGCCATACAAACTGCCAGAGTAATCATTTTTCTCTGGCCTTCACTACTATTGATTGAGCTCTTTTATCACCTTAATTCTGGATTTTCCTTGGTGGGTTTTATTATCTTTGGCTCTGAGAAATAAACAGAATATCTGTTCTCTCAAACATGAGTTCTTGATGCTATGGATCTTAATATTGTAGTCATTTCTATGAATATATTCCTAGATGCAGCTGACTATTGTCCGAGACAGAATTTTAGATGTTTGACAAAACAATGTCACTGGGAAAAGGTGCCTATACCTAATTTAAAAAGTATAGTCTTTAGAAAACGCCAATTATGAGTTTGGAAGAGGTAAACTAGGTTTAAACAACCCTTGGGACCATAGATATCTTCATTATGGTTGGGAGAATTGATCCTCACAAAATCAGCATTGAATCTTGTTTTTTTTTGAATTGGAGTCTCACTCTGTTGCCCAGGCTGGAGTGCAGTGGCATGCTCACGGCCACCACAGCCTCAACCTAGGCTCAGGCGATCCTTTCACCTTAGCCTTTGAAGTAGCTGGAACTACAGGCATGCGCCACCATGCTGGCTAATTTTTAAAATTTTATTGTAGAGATGAGGTCTCACCAATTTGCCGAGGCTGGTCTCGAACCCGTGCGCTCAGGCAATCCTCTCACTTCAGCCTCTCAAAGTGCTGGGATTATAGGCATGAGATACTACACCCGGCCTTTTTTTTTTGAGTTGGAGTCTCACTCTGTCGCCCGGGCTCGAGTGCAGTGGCACGCTCCCAGCCATTGCAGTCTCAACCTGCTGGGCTCAGGTGATCCTTCCACACAGCTGAAACTACAGCTGCGTACCACCACGCAAGGCTATTTTTATTTATTGTAGAGACAAGGTCTCGCCAAGTTGACCAGGCTGGTCTCAAACCCTTGGGCTCAGAAAACCCTTGGGCTCAGACAATCCTCTCACCTCCACCTCCCAAAGTGTTGGGATTACAGGCATGAACCACCGCACCTGGCTGGATCTTTCTTCATGTTATAGTTATTCTTCATCAACTTGCAAAGGCTCAAATAAGGGGCCTCTGCTTGGACAGCCTAAGCTGCAGAGCACCCTCCCTCAGAAAAGAGCAAGCCTCCAGAAGTCCCTGCCTGAGATCTTTCCTACTCAGGTCTCTCCTAGATCACTTCATTTGCTAGAATGAAACTGAGAGAAAAGCAGGAAAGGCCCAGTAAAGATAAAATTAATTTATTTGCCCTCACAATGTCATGGGCCACACTGGGGACCCACAGTCCTAGAAGTACAACCTGCAGCAACGGGCTGGGGAGTTGAATTCTCTGGAGTGCCTGCTCCCTCGTCCAGAGCTGCCTTAAGCCAGGTCCTTCCTGACTCCATTATCCTCCCACATGCAAGGGGTACACAGTCCACCTGCAACAAACCCAGGTCTGCCTCTGGCAGCAAGGACAGGGCTTTGTGGGTGGTGCCAGCACTGGTCCCCATAGGCTTGGGTAGATGGGCAGGCGGGCAGGCAAGAGGGTGTGGTTCAGTGCAGAGTGCTGCTGTTCTGCTCTTCAAAGGCCATCTTGCCCAGAAGCTGGCTGTCCAACTCCACCCCACTTACAGGGAGCTGGAAGAAGTTCATTTCAGCTGCTAAGGCTGCCATGGCAGAAGGGTCCTGACCAAACTGAGCTCGCAACATCATGTCCATTTTCTCCAGCCTCCTCTTGAGCCGCTTGGCCTCTCGTTCTCGGATGAGTCGGGCCTGCCGCTTCTCTGGGGTTTCATTGGCCCGTTTCAGCCTCATGGCCTCCCGATCCCGCTGCAGCCGGCGTGCCCGCTGCTCGTCTGTCTCCTGCATGCGCTGCAAGCGCTTGGCTTCACGGTCCCTCATGCGCCTCACCTCCCGCTCCTCAGGGGTCTCATTGTCCCGCCGGCTCTTCTTGGCCGTGCGCTCTCTTTCCAGCCGCTGCAGCCGTACTTCTAAAGGCTCATTCTGTCGACGTAGGGCCCATTTGCGTACACTGGGGGTCTGAGCTTCCAATAGCTTACGGTAGGCAGCACAGTTGTTGCACACAAGTAGAATTCCAGCAGGGTACACTGGAGGGCTAAAGGCAATGTCCTTCCCCTCAGCATTGGAGGGGCCTTCATTGTGGGCTATGGGTAGGGATTCCATATTAAGTACTTCAGGAAGTTTCTCACTGGAAAGCAAAAATGTTGGATGGTTAGTGTCTCCTTACAGCAAGGCTCAAGACTTCAGCCCTGGCTTACCCTTTTCCTGCAAGGCCAGTTGCTCCAAGTTCACTACTAGGATTCAGTATGGTTGCTTGGCGGACCTCTTCTACTTCTCCATCCCTTCTTTTTGGGCTAGTGTATCTACCAAGTCTTAAAGCCAACCTGGAGTTAATGACTGAGCCAACTGCGACAGCAACATGCCAGAAATCAGACGAATCCTTACAATATGAAGTTTTCATTCAAGCTGGAATGATGGTGTTTGGTAAGAGCTGTGCAGGGGCATTCTTTCTGTGGGAATGAAGGCTCCTGGATGTGGAGACCTCCCTCAGGCAGGGTGCAGACCATTGACTTACCTCCTCCTCCCTTGGCACTGTCTGCAATGCAAAGGTAGACTCTGTGCTGTATACTAGGCAAATGGGACAAGGACATGATGTTCACATAGTTCCAGTCTTCCTAGGACACAGTGGAGACTATGTCTCAGCACCCTTTAAGTTCTTTTTCCATGCTTTATTATGAATGTTCTTGGACTTTCCTACATTTCTTTCTAGTAATAGTATTTTTACTATTCCAGTGGGAAAACAAAAGGGTATTCATTTTCCTTTGGGGATATCTGATGGAATAGGCTCATTTCCTAGCCTCCGTGCTTGTATTCTCAAATAGTCATGAGTCATGAGCCTTTGCATTACCTATCTCTGGCCTTCGCTTTGGCTTGAGAAAGCAGAACCCACACCCAGTAATTTGCTCCCAGCACAGTAGGGATAGGTGCCCAGCTAACCTGTTAAAAGTGGCATGGCTGGTGAAACGGGCTCCACACACAGCACAGTTAGACCGCTGGTCCTCCGAGTGGATTAGGAGGTGGCGACCCAGTGACCCCGGGGAGCTAAGGGCCCGGCCACAGACAGGGCACATGTAGCTCTTGGCGCTCACCACCGCTGCAGTGTGCTGTAAAACAGAGCTTTCATCTGTCAGTGTGTGCTATCTTCAGGACAACCTGCACCCACTCAGAAACTACTTTCTAGGAAATATCCCCCATTCCTTTGACTTAGAACAAGGGACTTGCAACTAGTCTCTTCACTTAGCCCCTAGAAAATAGTCTCTTGAGCCAGAGGGCCTGGTCATTCAGACCATTGCTCAGATCTCATTAGCTTGAGTTCTGACTACATTCTGGGACATGTGGCTGGCTTGAGGAACAATGGAGTGTCAGAGCTCTCTTTAGAGCCTGAGAGTTCATGCTTGGGATAATTTCTCTCTGTCTCTCTGGCTCACACTGTGCTGGTACAAGTACATGTTAAGGGAGCAATGAAGGCCAAATCTAGAAGCTGACTGGGAATATTTTTCAAAAACTACCTTTATGGTACAACCCAGGCTGCCATGTGTGCTGATGCCTTGTCAATACAGATCACAAGGCACAGGTGTCCTGCGATTAGATCATGGTAAAAAGAACACAAGAGTCTGTTATTTTGATCCCCTCATTTATACTAACTTTCACTGGTATTTCAGAAACGCATAATTTTTTTCTTTAAAACAAAGCCTACATTATTAATAGATGCTAGTTTCTATTTCACTATTTTAAATTTGCATTAAATAATTTAGAAAAAGTAATGATACTTCAGTTTCAGTGTGTCTGCCTAAGAACCAAAAACATATTTATACAACATATCCCACTTATTCTCTAAAATGTTCAGAGGATTGGAGCAGAATCTTTTTTTTGAGTCAGAGTCTCACTCTGTCACCCAGGCTGGAGTGCAGTGGCACGCTCATGGCTACCACAGCCTCGACCTGCTGGGCTCAGGTGATCCTTCACCTCAAACTTCCAAGTAGCTGGAACTACAGGTGTTCACCATCATGCCCGGCTAATTTTTTAAAAAATATTTGTAGGCCGGGCTCGGTGGCTCAGCCTGTAATCCCGCGCCTTGGGAGGCTGAGGTGAGTGGATTGCCTGAGCCCGCGGGTTCGAGACCCGCCTGGGCAGGCGAAACCTCATCTCTACATAAAAATCAAAAAATCAGCTGGGCGTGGTAGCGCGCGCCTGTAGTTCCAGCTACTTGGAAGGCTGAGGTAGAAGGATCGCCGGAGGCCAGCAAGTCGAGGTTGCGGTGGCCGGAAGCAGCCACTGCACTCCAGTCTGGGCAACGGAGTGAGACGCCAACTCAAAAAAAAAAATATTTGTAGAGAAGAGGTCTCGCCAAGTTGCCCAGGCTGGTCTCGAACCCCTGGATTCAGGCAATCCTCTTGCCTCTGCCTCCTAAAGTGCTGGGATTATAAGTGTGAGCCACCACGCCTGGCTTGGAGCAGAATCTTAATGGAAGCAACAACTCAAGATTCCTTCAGGAGCCAGAGGCAAAGACCAAAGCAGGATCTAGGCTACAAACAAGCTGCCCATGCTTGTGTTCCAGAGCACGCAGCTCCCCACGCCATACCTGGTACACATGAGCAATCAGCTGCTCCCGGCTCCCACAGTCTAACTGGCAGAGGGGACACTGGCAGAGTTCAAGCAAAGGGTCAGAATTCAAATTCTCTGTGACCTGCAATTCAACAGATAGGCAACTCATTAGGACTCTTTATACTAGTTGCTTCCCTGCCCCCACCTTAAACAGGGTATCCTGTTAAAGAAGCCCAACCTGATGTCACATGTTATCCTTAGCTTCCCATTGTGGGCTGAAGGAAAAAGCAGTAATTGAAAAGGAATTACATTTGCTCCCATCTTCATTTTCTCCCAGACTTCTAGCCAGGAGAACACAGGATTGCCTCAGAGAGAGCTGATCTCTTTTTCCCTGAAGGTAAACACTGCAGATAAATGATTAGCTTCCCCTGTCATGCTCCTTGCAAGAGCCATCAGGAAACAATTCAGTGAGAAGGTGACACCTCAGGTAACACTGTAACTTAAATTTGCAAGCATATTCAAGAGTACACCTTGGGAAGTAAGCTTTCTATTTCACAGATGTGGTTATTCTGTCTGGAAAGAAGTGGGAAGCTTTAGGAAAGAGAGCAGTGTATGGGTGCAGTGACATGTGGGTGGTAAAGGAAAGCTGGGTGTCATGAGAACTGTGTGTTTGAGGTGAGTTCCAGTGCCATGAAGGAAAAGGCTTCATACAAAGGCCCAGGAGACTGTCAAAGGCAAGACTGTTATACAGGGGTGAGGAGCGTCAGGGCACAGTAGAAGGGTAGGGTGTTCCTGGACTCAGGGGCCATTTGTCACTTGCCTCATGTTCTACCACTTCGTTCCCACCAACAGGCTGCTCTGTATTTTCTAACTCTTTCTCCACTTTGACCACCCCTCCATCTTCCTCTGATGTGTGGGAAGAGACTTCATCTTGTGTGGTCTCCTCTTCATCACCCTCACTGTCACCTGGAACACACAAACTGGTCACTTGTTCTGGTTTTTTGCATGAATACATCCTGAGCTGCTATACATCCTAGAGTTTGCAGCTATAATTGAAAACATTTCATATCTTCCATAATCGTTTATATCAGTGCTTAGTTGGGTATAAATCGTGTCAAGTGGAAACCAGCTATAGCTCTTATTTATTATGTCACATACACACTAAAGATAAAATCTGAGGCAAAATTCATTGAAAAATGGTTATTAGGCCCTCTACATAATCATAAAAATAATCCTCTTATGCATGATTCTCAAATATCTCATACTTCGCATCACACCTCCCTAGGCACCCCACACCAAGCTCATTCCCACAGACACTACCTCTTACTAACACTTTCCACTGATTTTATTACTTACTTTTCTCCATAACCCTACTGTACAGTTTCTCTCCATGGTGTCACTATACTATTCTACTCTGAGCCCCACTAACCTGTTTTCTCCCAGCAAACCCCAAAGAACAATTACAGAAACACCAGTAAGTTTTTCTTCTCTCTTATCAATAAAAGAGGCAGCAGTATGATGTCACTTTATAGGGAAAGGGCTGTTCATTTCAGTGGAAAAATTAGCATAACAACCAACCTCAGGCAGTCTAGAGTGGTATCCCATTCACTCTGTTATTACTCTACAAGCAAAACAACATTCTAAGCTAAATAAATCCATTGTTTCTGTTGGTTCTTTGAATTATACGATGGGTAACTGAATGCATTAAGTGGAAGAAGAGTCATTCTTCACTTTAGAATGAAATGTAACTTATTGTGACTAAAGTAAGAATTGAGTTTGTTTCAGTTTGGGGGCCAGGATGTGGCTGTGGGGAGGGGCTATGTAAATTGATTTTTTTTCCTATTGCTTATAAAATAGGGGGAAAAAAGGGATTAAAGAAAATAAGTAGTAAGAGTAGTTCTTTCTGAAAGGAAAAAAAGTGCTAGTACTTTGAGGATCACAAGAGGAAGACAAGACTAGAAAAGCTGTCATACTCCAGCCCTATCCCAACTCCACCTAGATTCTGGACTTCTGGGCCTGATGTGAGCAAGAGAGAAATACAGGCTGCAGTTTCACGAGGCTATCTGCATGAGACTCAGATTTCCTAGCTAACAGTGCTGCTTATCTTCTACTATTGCTTGCATCATTTCTTTTTTTTTTTTAATTTTTTTTTTTTTTTGAGTTGGAGTCTCACTCTGTCGCCCCCACTGGAGTGCAGTGGCCGCTCCCGGCCACTGCAGCCTCGACCTGCTGGGCTCTGGCGATCCTTCCGCCTCAGCCTTCCTAGTAGCCAGAATTACAAGCATGCGCTACCATGCCCGGCTGATTTTTTTTTTTTTTTAATTGTAGAGATGAGGTCTCACCTAGTTGCCCAGGCGGGTCTCGAACCCGCGGGCTCAGGCAATTCACTCACCTCAGCCTCCCAAAGCGTGGGATTACAGGCTGAGCCACCGAGCCCGGCTGCTTGCATCATTTCTAATCCACCAGTATGTGGGCAACACTTATAACGTTTCCCTTTTTCCTGGGCAAAACTGGTTACATTCCCACTCTAACCAAATCATCTGCTAGTATTTACAAGTGTCTGTATTAGATACTTCAGCCCATTGGTGGGACTGGATTTGGGCCCTGGAAAGATCTATGGTATGTATGTCTTACTATATTCCCCAGCCCAAAGACCCTTTCTTTGGATCCATTGCAATAATGAAGGACTGGCACAGATTAGATACTACCATGTTTTCTCATCAACTTCTTATTTGAAATACTTGTAAATTTAATCTAAGACAATGTTGTATCAAACAAGTTTTGTAATTTATCAGTAACCCAAATATATCACTCTACTAGAAAGATTAAAAATACAGGCGTGCTGTCTAGAGGGATAGTGCATCTTTTCCATAATGGAAACCTATCAGATTTTTGTAGATGTTGCAATTCCTACCTGTTAAGAAACTGATGGCTCCTATATGTTTTCTAGAAATTTGGGAGTTCATTTTTCTGTATGAGCAATTAGTTGCTAAATTATTTTTTGTTGCTGATGTTGCTTAATTATTAGTTTGGGTGAAAACAAGTTCCAAGAAGGTTGTAAAACTTTCTCCCTCTTTATTCTCACCCAGCCTCAAGTGTGGAGAAAAATCGGAAAAGTCACTCTGAATTAACACTAGTAGTAACTAATATCAAACGGATACATCAGGAAAGTGTGGACATCTTCCTAGGAAATAACAATAATACATCTCAAAACTTTTTTTTCAGGCAAGACATAGGACAGACAATCCATGAGGCTCAACTTCTAATGGCCACTATCTTTTCCGCTCCTTAACCACAGGGATCTACTTAGGGAATTGATGTGGGAAGACCTGACTTCAGAATTTTATATGCTGTATAATCTCATTACTAAGCAAATCTTCTTGTGTAAAGTTTAAACTGGGCCTCAGGCAAGAATTCATTAATGCCATCCTTACATTTTATTGATTACAAATAGATGCTAGGAGATAGGGATTTTTTTCTTTTCATTTAACCTAATCCAGGGGCTGCTTCATGAATTATTTTCCTATATCCCTGCCTATTGCAACCAACTAACCTATCTGTGTATGGCACTGTATGAATTACTGTAGTCTGTGATTTAAAAGACATAATACCAAACCTATCCTGTTTCTCTAGATAAACATATGCCCACACACCTCAGAATACCTTTGGGGACAGTGAGGATCCACATATCTCCTTTTTCATGTCTTCCTCCCAACCCCCATGCACAATCCCCAGAGCACACACACTCTGATAATTCTTCTCCCATTGCCCTGAGTCATTACCAGAAGGTGCAGAACTCACTGCTACTGGAGTCCTGATCTCTTAGTTGTTGGATAGCTTGTCGCTGACTGCCAAGGTCTCCAGGAAAATCAGTTTTCATCATCGCCTGGCGGGCTTGCTCTTCTAGCCCAGCAAATACTTGATCCCCTGGTGGTCACAAGGAAAAATAGTCAGGCCACCAGCTGGGCAGCACATCCCCAGGCAAGCTGGTTGGAAGGTCAGACCATTCAAAGGTAGGAGACAGGCAGGTACCCTGTGATGGGGTCATTCATCTCCAAGTCAGCTTGCTGCCTCCAACAGCTACTGAGCACAGCTGCTCTTCCTGGGCGGTAAGCCAGATGCTCTAGAAAGCATCACCTGCTTTTCTTAAATCCTCCTATTCTTGACTCCTTTCAAAAGGTGATCAATTGCTACTTCACAAATTTAACTGCAGAATCTCAATTCCATTTACAACTTTACATCAGTATTGGGGGGGCAGACAGAAGCAAGAAGAGACAAAGTGATGGGATGAAGATAGGGCAACAAATCTGGGCAAAATCTCTGTACCTGAATGTACTAGCATCATGGTCCAAACGACTTAGTGTCTGTCTCTGACTATACACAAGTGCTTCAAATGATCCTTCTAAATAATCTCTCTAAGCCTATCTTTCATTCATTTTCCCTCCAAGGAATGCTCTGGAAGTTCTTCATTGACTTTCTAATGTCTTTTATTTTATTAATTTTTCTTTTCTTTTATTTTTGAGTTGGAGCTCACTCTGTCACCCAGGCTGCAGTACAGTGACATGCTCCCGGCCACCACAGTCTCAACCTGCTGGGCTCAGGCATTCCTTCTGCCTCAGCTTTCCAAGTAGCCGGAACTACAGGCGCATGCTACCTCTCCCAGCTAATTTTTTGATTTATTGTAGAGACGAGGTCGCACCATGCTGCCCAGGCTGGTCTCAAACCAGCAGGCTCAGGCAGTCCTCTCACCTTGACCTCACAAAGTGCTGAGATTATAGGCTTGAGCCACTGTGCCCGGCCTCTAAAGTCTTTTAGTTATGAGAAAATTAACAACTGGTTAAATAATGAACTAGAAGAAGAGCAGATAATATATTAACTAATTTCTGCTGAGGAATAACCTTCTTGAAACACACTGACTAATTTAAAACAAATAATATTCATCTAGTCTTGGTACAATGTGGTCTTTTTCTGTATGCAGTATCCAAAAGCCCTAGACTCATTCCTGATTTTGCATTTACTTCTCTTTTTTTTTTTTTTTGGATTTTTTGTAGAGACGAAGTCTCGCTATGTTGCTCTGCCAGGTCTCAAACCCGTGGGCTCAGGCAATCCTCTCGCCTCGGCCTCCCAGAGTGCAGGAATTACAGGCTTGAGCCACTACGCCTGGCTACATTTACTTCTTTTTTTTTTTTTGAGTTGGAGTCTCACTCTGTCTCCCTGACTGGAGTGCAGTGGCACGCTTCCGGCCACCACAGCCTCGACCTGCTGGGCTCCGGTGATCCTTCCGCCTCAGCCTTCCAAGTAGCTGGAACTACAGGCACGTGCTGCCACGCCCGGCTAATTTTTTGATTTATTGTAGAGGTGAGGTCTCCCCAAGTTGCCCAGGCGGGTCTCGAACCCGCGGGCTCAGGCAATCCACTCACCTCAGCCTCCCAAAGCACGGGATTACAGGCTGAGCCACCGAGCCCGGCTTACACTTACTTCTAATGAACTCGGCTCAGGATCCATGTGGCTATTAAGGAGTTAACATTTAAGTGTTCTTTATTTCCAGGAGACCGGGCATAAAGAGAAAAGAGAGTTGGGTTTCTCGAGGTTTCTATTATCTCAGTCAGAGTGGAAACATTCATCGGCCAGCAAGAGGGAATAATAAAAAGCCCTAGTGAAATGTTTGACAATAGACCAGGCCCTTTTTTGACTGAAGAGAGAAAGGCAAATAAAGAGGCTCAGGTTCTAGAACAGTATACAACGATATGGGAGAAACAAACTGGTGAGTTAGTCTGCACTACTAGTCCTTGGCAATGAAAGAATTGATGTGGAGTAGGCTTCTTGTGATTCACTTAGCCATCTGTACAGTAAATATCCACTGAGTATCTACTATATGCTAAGTACTAAACACTTATAGCAGTTACTATGTGCAAGTTCCAGGCTCTACAGGAAGTGCTTTGCAGGTGTCACCTCTCCTTAATTATTGGCAAAACTCTATGTGGTAGGTATTACTACCTATATTTTACTGAGAAGAAAAGGTCAGTGATAGAGCCAAGTATTCAAACCCAGGTCTGTCCAACTCAAATGTGTGTCTGTGTGTATGTGTATATTTGTAAATATATGAATATATATAAGTATATACACACACATATATATATACTTTTTTTGCGTCAGAGTCTCACTTTGTCACCCAGCCTGGAGTACAGTGGCACGATCACAGCTCACTGCAACTTCGACCTCCTGGGCTCAGGTGATCCTTCTGCCTCATCTTCTCAAGTAGTTGGGACTACAGGCTAGTGCCACCATGCCTGGCTAATTTTTTTTTTTTTGAGTTGGAGTCTCACTCTGTGCCCAGGCTAGCATGCAGTAGCATGCTCACGGCCACCGCAGCCTTGACCTGCTGGGCTCAGGTGAACCTTCTGCCTCAGCCTTCCAAATAGCTGGGACCACAGGCATGCACCACCATGTCCGGCTAATTTTTTGATTTATTGTAAAGATGAGGTCTCACCAAGTTGCCCAGGCTGGTCTTGAACCCGTGGGCTCAGGCAATCCTCACACCATGGCCTCCCAAAGTGCTGGGATTATAGGGCCTGGCTAATTTTTAAATTTTTTTTTGTAGAGACAAGCTCTCACTATGTTGTCCAGGCTGGTTTCAAACTCCTGGACTCAAGCAATCCTCCCACCCTGGTCTCTCAAAAGTCCTAGGATTACAGGTATGAGTCACCACGCCCAGCTTCTAATGTCCAGATTTTTTTTTTTTTTTTTGAGTTGGAGTCTCACTCTGTCACCCAGACTGGAGTGCAGTGGCCGCTCCCGGCCACCGCAGCCTCAACCTGGTGGGCTCCGGCGATCCTTCCGCCTCAGCCTTCCAAGTAGCTGGAACTATAGGCGCGCGCTACCACGCCCGGCTAATTTTTGGATTTTATTGTAGAGATGAGGTCTCGCCAAGTTGCCCAGGAGGGTCTCGAACCCGCGGGCTCAGGCAATCCACTTACCTCAGCCTCCCAAGGCGCGGGATTACAGGCTGAGCCACCGAGCCCGGCTAATGTCCAGATTTTTTTTTTTTTTTTTGAGTTGGAGTCTCACTCTGTCGCCCAGACTGGAGTGCAGTGGCCACTTCCAGCCACCGCAGCCTCGACCTGCTGGGCTCAGGTGATCCTTCCGCCTCAGCCTTCCAAGTAGCTGGAACTACAGGCGCGCGCTACCACACCTGGCTAATTTTTTGATTTATTGTAGAGATGAGGTCTCGCTTGCCTAGGCGGGTCTCGAACCCGCGGCCTCAGGCAATCCACTCACCTCAGCCTCCCAAAGGCGCGGGATTACAGGCTGAGCCACCGAGCCCGGCTCAGATTTTTAAAATTGCTTTCTAGTAGAGATATAATTAGAAGGTTAGAAGGTTCACCAGAGTGATTTTGCTGAAAACAAACACTTCTCTCCATGTGAGAAGAATGGCTGTGATCCTAGTGTTAGTATTGCCTTCGTACTGTGAGAAACTGATACATACAACTCAAATAGCAAAATAATGTTCTCAAGGCCAGTATATATTAAAAGGAAAAATGATGGTTCTGATACCACGTCATGGGTTACCATGCCTGGTAACTAACATTATGGCTATTATGACTCATACTGTGGATGGGAATGGAGGTGGTTTGTGTTAAAGTGTACTTCTAGCTACATAGCCCTCAGGAAAAGGAAAAATAAGCTGCTCTAAGTCCACCTTTATAATATTTAAGATAATACATTGAATATGAATGACTACTAGAGAAAGCAAAAAATGAATTCTGTGTTAGAGTGCTTCCTCTTCCTTCTTTGCAGAAGTAAAATACTTAATTTTTTCATGTTGGTTATATTGCAACCACAAGACCAAGTCCAGCTGGAATAGTTATTGAATTATTTTGGGTAGGTGCGTGTTTTAAGACCATGGGTAGACATGGCACTAAGGAACATACTAGCATGTAATTAATCAAGGGGCAGACCATTCTCATCAATGACACTTCTGGTCTCTAAAGAAATCTAATAAAAACCAGCTAGGCTTATAAGGTACTAAGAATAAGGAGCTCTCTTCTTCTTTTTTTTTTTTTTTTTGAGTTGGAGTCTCACTCTGTCACACAGGCTGGAGTCCAGTGGCATGCTCATGGCCACTGCAGCCTCGACCTGCTGGGCTCAGGCAATCCTTCCACCTCAGCCTTCCAAGTAGCTGGAATTACAGGTGTGAGCCACCATGCCCAGCTAATTTTTTGATTTATTGTAGATGCAAGGTCTCACCAAGTTGCCCAAGCTGGTCTGGAACCCTAGACTCAGGCAACCCTCTAGGCTTGTCCTCCCAAAGTGCTGGGATTACAGGCATGAGCCACCATGCTCAGCCTCCCCGCTTTCTTTTTTTTTTCCCCCCCCCTTTCTTAATAGAGAATCACCATTAGATTAGTAAAAAGACATCTAAAAGAATACCCGCCTGGGCAACTTGGCGAGACTTCATTTCTACAATAAATAAATAAAAAAAATTAGCTGGGCGTGGTAGCGCGTGCCTGTAGTTCCAGTTACTTGGAAGGCTGAGGCGGAAGGATCACCGGAGCCCAGCAGGTCAAGGCTGCGGTGGCTGGGAGCGGCCACTGCACTCCAGTCTGGGGGACAGAGTGAGATTCCAACTCAAAAAAAAAAAAAAAGAATGTGTACATTTTAAGATAAACCAGTAATTCACTTTAGTCTCCATCAACTTCAGCTCAAAATTTACTTTTGTCTACTGATATCATTTAAATATTTAGGCCTTTAGAGAACAGAGAGGCATCTGTTCAATCCAACTTGCCTATCTAAGACTCTTGCAGGCACTCTCACCTAGGATAACTGGAATAAGTTAATTCTGTCCTTCCTTTTTTGCAGTTTGGAAAGAAGAGTTTGTGCTCTTGTATTTTATTCTATTCTTAGTTTGGGAAAAAGGATAAGGTAAATTTTATTCCTTAGGGCGATTCCTATTTTAAACATCACCATAAAGTAAAACATATTTAACATATAAAAACATAAAAAAGAAGCAATTTTAGCAAACCTCCTAAGAAAAGATATGTGAATGATCTTCCAGTGGTTACTATCTACCTAATCTCCAAATCCGATTGTACAGAATTATCCTTTCATAAGAAGAGACCTGCCAAAAGTATGTCATGTTAACTCAAGTATAGTGTGATCCATAGAGGTACTAGTGATTAAGAAATGTTATAGAATTGCCTGTTTGTATAATGTAGAATTATTTCCTTCTATTTTGAGATTGTTGGAGTAGGTTAAAAAAAATCCTCTTATCCCTGGATATTAATGTAGGGCAACCATCTAACTCAATGTAAGTATTTATTAGTTTACTAATAGTTGAGAAAGAGTCATCTAGGCTCTACAATAAAAAACAAGGTATGCTCTTTCCTTTTTTGGGGCACAAAATCGAGAAAAAACAGTTTGTCTCTGACTTGGCTAAAATATTTCAGACCTGATAAGAACAAGGCCATGCAAGCAAGTTTGGAGAATAGATAAGAAGACTGAGATTAAAGTTATTAGGAAAGCAAAGACTTTACAATTCTCTTACTTGGCTCTTTGGTGCAGTTAAATAAATAAATTTCAAGCTGACTGCAATTAAGTAAAGCAGCTGAAACATTCTCTAAAAGAGCAGGTGTCCAGTTCAGAAAAAAATGAGCTAGTATTGAGAGTGAGAAGCTTTAGATTCCCTTTCTAGCTGATAGTCTTTGTAACCCAAGGTGCCATCACATGTTGGGAACATAGCCATTTACCTCACAAGGATGCTAACGGAATGAATGAAGACAAAACAAGTTGAGATTTTTAGAACAGAAAGGACTTCAAAGGCTTTTATTCCTCCTCTTTGTAAAGCTTTCAGTTGAAGGTTTTAAGTTGCTCATGTATTTTGCAATCTGAAAGCAAAGGTCTAAAGAAAAATAAATTTTCCTTTTCTTAGTGGTTTGCTTGGTTCAAACATAATACATGAAAGTGTGCAAGAGACTGTATTTTCAAACTCTCTACAGTTGACAGAAATTTGTACTCAAAAAGGAATGAGACTGGGAAGGTAGGAGAAGGTTTAAAACAGAGACTTCAGCCCATCACCACTTTCTTCATGACTAACAATTCTGGGCTTTTATTCCAAAAGTTCTGCTTCGAGTCTATTAAGGAAGTGGGCAAAACACAAGAGTATGTCTAGATATTTCTGAGGAAAGGATCGTGCCAGTAATTTAGAAATAAAACAGTCCAGAGGTAAACCCAGTAAGTGCCACAGCAATCTGCCTATAGGCTTCTCTCTCTTTTTTTTTTTTTTTTTTGAGTTGGAGTCTCACTCCATCATGCCGGCGGGAGTACAGTAGCATACTAACAGCCACCCCAGCGTCGACCTGCTGGGGTTTGGCGATCCTTCCACCTCAGCCTTCCAAATAGCCAGAACTACAGGTGTGCGCTTCCATGCCCAGTTAATTTTTCAATTTATTATAGAGACAAGGTCTCCCCATGTTGCCCAGGCTGGCCTCAAACCCATGGGCTCAGGCAATCCTGTCACCTCGGCCCCCCAAAGTGCTGGGATTACAGGCTTGAGCCACGGTGCCCGACTTGCCCGTCAGCTTCTAAAGTGGTTCTGACAAATGCTGATGGGTTACAGCAGTGGGATTCTTCATGTATCCTTTAGTTGGGCTTTTAGTTTCATTTTGCACAATCGTCTTCTTCCCAGAAGGCAGACCTAATGAAGCTCAGCTATTATTCTGCTCAAGTGTTGATTGGCTTTGACATTTAAACAAAGCAGCTGCAGACTTTCCTGCCTCCAAGACCTTGAGTCCATTCCGTTGACTTTAAATAGACAAGCAGCATTAAATTCAATACGTTTGGTTGGTTCCATTTCATTGCCAGGTGATAGGAGACTCAAGTGGTCAGAAAACCAAAATTACTTATTTCTAATTGCCATTATTGTCATGGGCAATAAGAAGATGTTTTTTTGAAAAAGAGTCAGCTTCAGTCCCCAAATAACAAACAGAAGGTCCTCACAAACCAGCAAATCTCAGTGTCTTTGCTTCTTTGGTCAGGCTTAGGCCATTACCTGAAAAGCCTCCATAGCTCCCTGCCCAAATGCATCACGAAAATCAGTCCCTCCCTATGGGCCTACTCTTTATCTGTAGCTGAATGTTTGGGTTCATAGCCCCACAGTACAGACTTTTTTTTTTGAGTTGGAGTGTCACTCTGTTGCCCAGGCTGAAGTGCAGTGGCACCCTCAGAGCCACCACAGCCTTGACCTGCTGGGCTCAGGTGAACCTTCTGCCTCAGCCTTCTGAGTAGCTGGAACTACAGGTGCACGCTACCACATCTGGCTTATTTTTTGATTTATTGTAGAGACAAGGGCTCACCAAGTTGCCCAGGCTGGTCTCCAACCCCTAAGCTCAATCAGTCCTCTCACCTCAGCCACGCAAAGTGCTGGGATTACAGGCTTGAGCCACCACGCTCGACCTAGTATAGGCTCTTAATGACCACCATTGAAGAGCCTGTGAAGTCCCACTCACTCTGCCACAATACAGTGTTCACTGCTTGACTCTGGTAACTGCATTTCTGCAACTGGTGTGATATTCTCTCCACCTCCATGGCCTATTTGTCCATCTGTTTTCCAACACCAGCTCATCTCAGCTTTGACTATGGTGGAAGGAGACACAGTTGACAGATATATGCCATATGGATGCAGACATAAGTCACACAAGTCTTTAATTGCTCTCCTGGCCTTACTCTAATCATGCCATCACCCTACCAGTTATTTTCCCCAAATCTAACCAGACTCTTTTTTTTTTTTTTTGAGTTGGAGTCTCACTCGGTCACCCAGACTGGAGTGCAGTGGCTGTTCCTGGCCACCGCAGCCTCAACCTGCTGGGCTCCGGCGATCCTTCTGCCTCAGTCTTCCGAGTAGCTGGAACTATAGGCACGCGCTACCATGCCCGGCTAATTTTTTGATTTATTGTAGAGATGAGGTCTCGCCAAGTTGCCCAGGTGGGTCTCGAACCCGCGGGCTCAGGCAATCCACTCACCTCAGCCTCCCAAGGCACGGGATTACAGGCTGA
>CAUYQG010299956.1:0-74152 GCA_963574415.1 Tarsius wallacei
TCCACCTCAGCCTTCCAAGTAGCTGGAACTACAGGTGCGTGCTACCACGCCCGGCTAATTTTTTTGATTTATTGTAGAGATGAGGTCTTGCCAAGTTGCCCAGGTGGGTCTCGAACCTGCGGGTTTAGGCAATTCACTCACCTCAGCCTCCCAAAGCGCGGGGTTACAGGCTGAGCCACCGAGCCCGGCCCTGAGACTGCTTCTGTGAGGAAAAATCCATGTAGACAGAATGCTACATGGAGGATATGACCTGTATAGACCTCCTCACACTAGGTGCTATGGCTGGCATCAGGACCAGCATCTGCATCATTGACCAAATGTCCCAAGTGAGCAGAGTGGAGGATGCAGCATCCTGGCTGGAGCGAAACTTCCAAAGTGACAAGGAGCTGAGCAGTGCGGAGAGGCCGTGGTACTGTGTTTATTTTTATTTATTTATTTTAATTTACATATTTTTTAAAGATGTGGGGTACAATTCAAGATTAGGTATACAAGTGAACATTGTACAGGTAAAGTTTGGGCCTCCCTTTGGTCCCCACTTTGCCTGGTTTGAGATCAGGTACACTTATTGATGCTGTGTGTCCCCCCACCCCTTATTGATGCTGTGTATCCTGCTACTGCCAATCCCTTTCTTAGAGCATTATGGTAAATGTTCAGGGTCTGCTTATGAGTGAGAACATATGGTACTCTGTTCTTTGTTTCTCTGATAGATCACTGAGTATTAGGTCCTGTGTTTAAAGCAAACATAATCACCAAGGAGCCCTCTGCGGATGTGTGTTTAATTTTCCTGTTCAAATGTGTCTTAGCGGACGTGTGGAATTCGTTTCCCAATTTCGCCCTTCTGCCTGCCCCTATGGATTCGAGTTCTGCAGCTGTTTCAAGTTGAAAAGCGCCTAAGAAGAACACTGGCCCCACCAGGGCCCAGGACGTTAGCTTCCTAGAAGGGCGGGAAGTGTCCCTTGAACCCATGAGGCAGCCATCAAGTACACCTGAAACCCGTTCACTGCCTTGGCCAAGGTCGTCCATTTTCACAGTGATGCTGACAAGACCAGACATTCATGAAGCCATGTCCTGAGCACTTTCCACGTCGCAACTCATTTCACCGAGTTTTATCGAGTAAGGCAAGTATCACTCCCATTTACCACCTGAGGAAACTGAGGCCCAGGGGGCATGAAGAACTTGGCTGAAGCTACTCAGTCTTGGAGCGTGAGAACTAGGACTTAAGCCCTCTCCTTCTGAGACTGGCTCAGGCTCCTTTTGCTCTAGGGCCCTGCAGTTCCTGGGCTGGCCCCGGGACTGTGTGTAGGAGGCAGCCTAATTTCAAAAGGCTGGGTGCATTACATCCCCATCCCAAGACAGGAAGTCCCTCAGCAGAGCCAAAGCATTCTGCTGTAATTAGGACTCAAGTTTAAACCCAATGCCAATTTGCACATGAATTATGGGAGCCTTGTCACTGAAAGCAGCGTGTGTGGCGGGGCTTAAGCAACAGAAGGGAAGAGTTTTAAGAACAGGATGCAGGAATCCATGTGACTATTGGGGAGAATTGGGTGGGAGGTGGGGCCCTGGCCTTTGCCTCTTCTGGGCAGGGAGACTGCTCCTGTGCCTTCCTGGCCTGGAGGCAGGTTATACCCTCCTGGAGTTTTGGAAGGAGGAGGACCCTGTAACCAACTGAGAGCTCTGTCTCCTCCGAGTTTCCTAATTGTGGTTTTGTCCCAAGTAGAATTTAATGGGGCAAAGGGACAAGGCATTTTGCAAAGGGGAGAGAGCAGAGGACGGAGAGGGGAGAGTTTCTTTTGTCTGCTCCTGTTTACTCGGATAAGCCACCGCATCGTGACCCAACAGTACTTATTTGCATTTCGTGGCTCTTAGTTAAAACCACAGAAACTGCCTCTGGCTACTTTAGCAGAAAGGATTTTATTGAAAGGCTCTTGGAAAACTCAAAGAATCAATAGGCAGGCCAGACAGGATAGGCGAGACAACTGAGGGTGACTGGGCACAGACAGGAAGTGCTGGGTGCAGCTGCCCACTGGGTATGATGCCCTGGGCAGGCACGGTTACAGCCCATGGACTCAGCCCCAAGACTCAAGGTCACTCATGTGAGAGGCAAAGTTTCTGGCAGAAGCTGTCTGCCGAGTCCAAGACGTGTTCCCATACCGTGGCCTCAAGAAGTCAGGGAATAGCTGGGGGTATCTCTCCCATTAACCTTTGAGGTGGAAAATGGGTCCCTGCCCCCATCACAATGTCGCACTACTAATAAAATAAGAATGATACCATCAACCATCACTTACCATGCTATGTGACATGCAATTTCTGCTCAGACTCTTATTCTGTTCTCACAGAACCTCTGAGGGGAATGAAGTAGCTAGCACAGGTTAGACATAGATAAATTTCCCAGAAGTAGGTTTTAGGAAGTGTTCAGAGATTTTTAAAATTGCATTTTACTGCAGTCAAGGCTAGCGGCTACCCGACCCCTTCAACAAATCAAAAGAAAAACCCATCAGATGTAAGAATAGGATAGCCCAATCTTTCGGCTCATAATCACTAAAAATCCTTGCTGAAGGTAAAAGTCTCAACCTCACTCTCTCCCTAGCTTGTTTTGTGAACAAGTTAACCTAACCAGCCCTTTGTGACCTTGTGACATAGACCCCATCACCATGGCAGCAGTCATGTGCCTGCCGTTCATCACCTGACATCAGTACCTGTGCTTACCTGCTCTCTGTGATGATGTGGAGCAGACCACCACCCAATCACCTTAATGACCTGTTCCATCAAACGGAATGTTTAAAGGCATTCAAACAACAGCTGCCACTGCTTTGTTAAACTCTGGTCTCCCCACATGGCTCTTTGAGCTATGGCCGCCATGTTTTCGTAGCTCTGGTCCCCTCAACTACCTTGGAGTGGTGAATTTCTCTCTCTCTCTCATTTACTTTCTAAATAAACTTTGCTTGAAAACTGGGTGATGTGGGGGTCAAATTGAGGCCCAAACTTTACCTGCATGACAACCACTTGTATACCTAATCCTGAATTGTACCTCACATCTTAAAAAAAATTTAATAGCACATAAATAAAATGAATAAAAATACAAATAAAAAATAAATTTAAAAGAATTTTTTGCTGGCCACTCAAATTCATTTTGGAAACGAGCCAAAGAATCCACAGGTTTTGCACTGCACCCCACCTGGCATCAGGGAATACACTGTCATCCCATTTTACAGATGGAAAACCGAGGCAGGGAGGATAAGCAATGTGATTTGCCCAAAGTCACACAAGCCTTAAGAAGTAGGGACCAGTCGCGAGTTACCCATCGAGACACTGCTACAAAGTTACATTTTTCTTTTTATCTATTTATTTATTTTTGAGTCAGAGTCCCACTCTGTCACCCAGGCTGGAGTGCAGTGGCACGCTGCTCACTGCCACCGCAATGTCAACTTGCTGGGCTCAGGTGATCCTTCCGCCTCAGCCTTTCAGGTAGCTGGAACCATAGACATGTACCACCATACCCAGCTAACTTTTTGATTTATTGTAGAGACGAGGTCTCACCAAGCTGCCCAGGCTGGTCTTGAATCCCTGATCTCAGAAAATCCTCTCACTTTCGCCTCCCAAAGTTCTGGGATTATAGGCTTGAGCCATGGTGCCCGGCCACATTTGTATTTTTAAACAAAAGTTCTAACTTACTTGTGTAGCAGCATGGGGCCATTTCAAGCTTTGAAGCCTGGTTCAGAAATGACATTTTATGAACTTACACAGAACTTGGGGTCTGTGCTCCACAGCCCTCTACAGGGCTGCACATGCCATGCATACCCTTCTTGGAAAAGGATGTTCTCTCTCCCCTTGGCAGAACATTAAGGTGCTCACCCCAACTTGAAGGGCACTGCATTGGCCCCTGCACTGGTGGCATTTCCTGGTGTGTCCCTCTTCCTGGAAATCAGATGCATAGCACTGCTGCAGACACAGTTCGGGGAGCAGGGAGTCAGGGGACAGCCTTCCCCTCCCCAAACCCTCACATTCCCATATAGGTCCCTGTTCAAGACAAAGAGATCCCAAACCTTCATGTGTTAACAGGGGATCTCCCAGAAATAATGATACTCTTCAAGGTGACCCCCAAAGCCAAGCCATCCTTGACTAGGTGGTGCCCCACCAGGAAATTTATCCTCCATGCAGAACATCCCCGTGTGACTTACCTCTGCTCAGACTCCCCAGCACATCACAGCTCAGACCCCTTGGCGGGCGGTCACTCTCTGGAGACTTACTGACCCCCCATACACCTTCTGATGTAAAGGCCCTGCTCAGTGCCCCACGGCCCTGGTTCCTGCTTCTGTCACGCCTTTCCATCACACCATACTCTAACTTCCTGCACACCTGTCTGTCTCTCCCACTAGCCCATAGCTCCTCG
The DNA here is from genome assembly GCA_963574415.1 of Tarsius wallacei. Taxonomy (NCBI): domain Eukaryota; kingdom Metazoa; phylum Chordata; class Mammalia; order Primates; family Tarsiidae; genus Tarsius; species Tarsius wallacei. Next base: position 4,391 of record CAUYQG010299956.1, read on the forward strand.
AAGGAAGGAATGCTTTTCTTGCTGCAGCCTGGGACCCAGTGGAAAGCCTAGGAGCTAAGTTTCCCGAGGTATTTATATGAGCTTGCTAAGAACTTGGATATTTGTTGGATGCTCTACTGTGTTATCTGTGAAAGAGATGACAGTGTAATCCCTCCCTGCTGGCATCACCCCTAAGACATGGGGAGTAAGGGGGTACTGGGTGTTCAAGGCTTGCCTGCAATTTGGTGCAAAGACTTGGCCTCAAACACTTTTGCTGCAGCAACTGCCCAGGAGTCAGCAATGCAGGCAAAGGAGTTGGGCATGACACATCCTTGAGGCTGTCATCAGGATGTCACCATTGAGTCTGCCAGGATATGACAGGAGGACCCAGTGCTGAGGAGACTTGGCATGTGTGTTTCCTGGAGTGCCCTGCCTGGGATACATGCTCAACCCAGGGGAATAAATGAAATTCACATTCTTCCTTGCTCTTGCATACGTCGTTACATGGATGAGCGCCTCTGCACAGAGCGCCTGGAGTCTGGTATTGACGGGTCTGTTTCCCTTGACAAACTGTGGCTGATGGGGACTGAAAAATAAGTCTGAATGCAGACAGGCAGTGGCTCTAGGTTGAGAAGTATGGAACAGTTATTCCATGCACTGGCTAGCCTCCCTCACCTGGAAAGAAGGCCCAGGCACTGAAGGGGCTTTCATCTGAGCAAGCCTACCCAGGACATGGGAATCCAGCCAGGCTCTTGGCAGCTGCCAGCCTGGGCTTACCCATAAGTTCACAGGCATGGTCCCCCCTAAATGAGAAAATTCCGAGGCTAACCAGGGCATAGAAGAAGACTAGGGGATGACCACTGCAGTTTATGTTTATTTGTTCATGTTTAGATTTGCTGAACCCCAAAATTTGAAAAATGGGCTCTGCTTCTGTTGTATAGTTCAACTCTAGCTCATTCCTCTTACAATGTATTTTGCAAACATGCTGTAATGACTTCCTGTCAGCGTCTCTGCCATGTGCCCACTGGAGATTTCTAGGAAGATGGTTTTATTTTTCATCATTCTGTAAGTTTGATTTGCCATATTCAATATAGGGACGGAAATCTATCAGGTAGATTTAGATGTGCACGAATCGAATGGATGCATTCTGTCAGTGCTAAGATTCACAGCTATCGCCTGCTTTTTCTGGCCATTGGCCCCTGGTTACAATTTTCCAGCCACCTATATTTCATGTCAGGCTGGGTATTGGCATGCCCATTAAGCGCTGTGCCAGTGCGGTCTCCTTGAAGATATTGTGGAAGGATTGTGTTTTATTTCCAATTCACACCCACACTTCTCAGCCCTGGGCTGAAAGAGACAGGCCCAAGTTCTCAGGAAGGCATTTCAAGACAACTTCTCAGTAACAATCTGCTGCCCCTTGGGAGGATTATTCAGACAAAGTCACACAGTGATAACAACAGTCATCATCATCCTAATAACAAATGTTTAGAAAGATACTTAAAAACATGTCAGGGCTTAGACTCCAATAATAATGCAAGATCCATTTTGATCATAAGTGTCTTTCCCAAATAACTCTCACCTGGGGATTGTGCTTTTTTACAGTCAATTGTAAATTGTCTTCTTATGGACACATTCCTTTTGTCCCTCTATCTTGATTTCATTGTCCGTTCATTAAGAAAACTCAAATCAATACCTAAATGATGGGTGGAAAAGTCCAAGCAGAATCAAAAGTCCAGCCTGCTCTTGAGAGATCTTGAATGTGCTAATCCTGATTTAGTCGGGTACTCACCAACATGTTGGGTACAAATAGGTTCACACACAGACACACAAGAAGGAATGTACATACACGCACACATAAGAATGCACATGTATACATCATACGCACACACAGCATTGGAGTTCACTCCAGAAAGATGGTGCTTTGAAGAACTTTGGAAATTCTGCTTGTGGATGTCAACCTTCAGGGCTGGGAGGGGAAGCCACTTGCTGGAAATAGCCAGCTGGTTAAGTAGCCTCCTGACTGCTGACCTTCAGAGCAGTGCAGGCTGACCCCTTATCAGTGTGCTAATTTTGCAGAAACATCCATCCTGAGAGGAGAAGGTGGAGGTGGGGGGAATTGCCTGGAAGCTAGATTTTATTATTTTATCCATATTCTTGGATGTTGCTGCCTTAAAAAGGCAAATTGGAGAGTAATAGCACTCCATTTTGAGTTAAGGAGAATGGGGAGGAGGACATAGGAAGTCACTGGCATATTGGAGATGATAAGACTTTCCCCTGTTTCCTCGGGTAACTTCACAAGACGTCTAAGAATCCATTACATGCCGGGCTCGGTGGCTCAACCTGTAATCCCGCGCTTTGGGAGGCTGAGGTGAGTGGATTGCCTGAGCCCGCGGGTTTGAGACCCGCCTGGGCAACTTGGCGAGACCTCATCTCTACAATAAATCAAAAAAAAATTAGCCGGGTGTGGTAGCGCGCGCCTATAGTTCCAGCTACTTGGAAGGCTGAGGCAGAAGGATCTCCGGAGCCCAGCAGGTCAAGGCTGCGGTGTCCGGGAGCGGCCACTGCACTCCAGTCTGGGCAACAGAGTGAGACTCCAACTCAAAAAAAAAAGAAAAAAAAAATAGAATCCATTACATTATGCTCCGTGCGGATGTGCGTGCATTTTTGCCATCTGATTTGTATTTTAACCACTGAAACTAATGACATTAAATAACTTTGTCAGCAAGAACGGAAGACTTCACTAGTTTAGATCTATTTAGTAGATACTTTATGAAGGTATACTCTCAGGGAGTCAATTAAACCCTTCCAGTGGACGGCAGATAATGATTTAAAAGCCATAAGAGTCTCTGAAAATACAACTTTTAGTACATCTAAATGGTTGGGAATTTTCTGACAATATAATTGTCATTTCATGAATATGAATGCTCCCCTTACAGAAATCAATTATGACCCTGCAACAAAGCTTTTCATCTAAACACAAGATGTTATTCGAGTCCCCCACAGCTCCCAGAGCACCTGGCCGCAAGTGAGAGTGTATCATATGCAGGGAAGCTGAGCCAGAAAATGGCATAGGCTTGTCCACAGTGGTGTGTCCATAGATCATGTGTCTCTGAGGCATCCCCACGCTCAGCAGAGTGCCTTCTCTCTCTTTCTTTAACACAATTCAACAAACGTTAACTAAGGACTTACTGTGTGCTTAAGAAGTCACAAGAGTGAAATGGCTCCTAGTACAAGTTCTAGAGCCAAACTGCCCCTGTTCAAATCCCAGCCCTGCTGCTTCATAGCTCTTTGACATTGGTTGACATGAAATTTCACTCTGCCTCAGTTTCTTTATCTGTAAAATGAGTTAATAATCAAATTTGAAGAGTTATAGAGAGGATTAAAATCGAATGCAGGCCAGGCGTGGGGTCTCATGCCTGTAATCCCAGCACTTTGGGAGGCTGAGGCAAGAGGATAGCCTGAGCTCAGGGATTCAAGACCAGACTGTGCACCTGTGGCTCCAGCTACTTGGAAGGCTGAAATGGAAGGATTGTCTGAGCCTAGCAAGTGGAGGCTGCAGTAGCCATGAGTGTGCCACTGAACTCCAGCCTGGGCAACAGGGTGAGACTCTGACTCAAAAAATAAAATATGAAATCCAGTGCATTGATTACTTGTTCTGCTTCCATTCCAGATGTGGAAAATCAGAAAGAGTGACTTTCCTACCCCTAAAACCAGAGCCGGGAGAACTGCAAATCACAGTTCTTCCTGAACCTATCAGAAAGCTGAGGGCACAGAGAAACCAACTAGCCTGAAATCCAAGAACAAACGGGCCCCCAAGGAGATCAGGGCATATGGTGGAGCTCTGGGGGAACACAGGGCTGCCATATAAATGGATATGAAGACGTCACCTGAAATTCCAGAGAGCCGCTGAGTGCCAAGTGTGGACCAGCCCAACAGTATGAGCCTGGGAGCTGCAGACTCAGAAGAGCTCCCTTCCGCATCCCTCCATGGAGAGCTCACGAGACACATGAGGAGTAGGTGTAAAGGCAGCAATGCCTGTCGCTCTGGGGAGAAGATAAAGACCTTTGATGATGGGGAAGAAGAAGGGAGATGTGGAGAGAGTGAGAAAACAGTCCTACAGCCAGAATCCTATTAGCAGACTATTAGGAGCCTCCTAGTCCTGATGGAGAAAGAGGAAACCCCAACCCCATGAGACTTTCCACATACAAAGTAGAATTTGGCCACAGAGAAAAGGGCAGGAAGGCCGAGAAAATCCCACCCAGAGGTGCAGGAATGCATGCCTAAGCCTGGGGCTGACTGGACCACAGAGCAGTTCTCTGTTTCCTGCAAGAGCCTAGCAAAAACAGGATAGCAAGCAACAGTGTGTGGAGGGAGATGCCCTCTGTGGTGTGGACATAAAATGTTGCCGCTGAGGGTGGAGCACAAACATTGAAATGAGCTTTCTGGTACCTCAGCCTGCAAGCTGCTCATGACAAATTGTTTGGGGAACTTGAGGTCTGTGATACACTACAGGTAACCACAGGAATGATGAAACAGAGACCCAAGTTGATTCAACTCCTCATACTAACTGATGGAGAAGAGACAAGCCTACTTCTGGGCATAAAAACCGTGCACCTCAGTCTCCCATGTTCTACTTGAGATGCTTGGCATTTGTTATGAATTGAATTGTGTCCCAGAATAAGATATTGAATTCCTAATTTTTAGTACCTGTGAATGTGACTGATTTGGAAATAAGGTCTTTGCAGAGATAATCAAGTTAAAATGAGCCTATTATTGTGGGCCTTAATCCAATATGACTACATCCTTCCAAAATGGGAAAATTTGGACATAAAGATAGATGCATAAAGGGAAGGTAATGTGAAGATATAGAAGGAATGTCATCTACAAGTCAAGGAACGTCTGTGGATATCAGAAATTAGGAGAGAAGCGTGGAACATATTTTTCCACAGTCCTCAGAAAGAACCAACCCTGCTGACACATTCATCTTGAACATCTGGCCCCCAGAGCTGTGAGACAATTAATTTATGTTGTTTAAGGTGCCCAGTTTGTGGCGCTTTATTGTGGCAGCCCTAAGAAACTAATATAATCTTCAGCCCAATATTATGAGACACATGAAAAATAAGCAAATAGGGACAATTCATTGTCAAGAGAAAAATCAATTGACAGAACAAGACTCAGAGGTGAAACAGACACAGGAACTATCAGATAGACTTTAAAATGACCGTCATTAGTGTGTTAAAGGACAAAGCAGAAAAAGTGGACCCCGTGTATGAATAATTGGAATGTGAACAGGGGGACAGAAACTATAAGAGTCAAATGGAATTGCTAAGAAATAAAGAATTCCTTTAAAAGACTCACTTATAGCTGAGAAAAGAATTGGTGGACCTAGTAATAGAATTAATAGAAAGTAAATAAAACATAAAGAGAAATAAGAATGTAAATGTCAGAACAGAGTATTCAAGAGCTGTGGAACAATATCAAATGGTTTGACATGCTTACACTTGGAATTCTAAAAGCAGAAGAGACAGAAAATGAATCAAAAAATATATTTAAATCAATCAATCAAGAATTTTCCAAAACGAATTAAAGGCATCAAACCACACATCCAAGAAACAACCAAAAAAAAACCCTTAAACAGAAAAAATATTTAAATAATATACTAGAAACATGATAAACTTTTGGAAACCAAAGATAAGGAGAAAAACTTGATGACATGCAGAGAAAAAAGTACATAGTAAATATGGAGGAACAAGGGTAAGAATTAGAGCATGCTTCTCATAAAAAATGTGCAAACCAGAAGGCAATAGAATAACACTTTTAAAATTAAGAGATGAGCAACCCCAAATCTAATAGTCATCCTTGATTAAAACTCTTAGCAAAATGGAGATAGAAAAGAAACTTCCTGGAACCTGTGATTTAAAATTTAGGTTTTAATTCCAGGCTCATGGATTGGAAGAGCCAATATTGTCAAGATGACCATCTTACCCAAGGCAATCTACAGATTCAATGAAATATCCATCAAATAACCAACGTCATTTTTCTCAGACCTGGAAACAACAGTACAGAATTTCATTTGGAAACAAAAAAGAGCACAAATAGCCAAAACAATCCTCACCAAAAGAAACAAAGTGGGAGGTATCACACTTCCAGACTTTAAACTTTACTATGAAGCTACAATAATAAAAACAGCTTGGTATGGGCACAAGAGCAGACAAATAGACCAATGGAACAGGATAGAGATTCTGGAAGAAAAAATGCAACTTTCAACCAACACATCTTTGACAAAACCACCAATAACAACCACTGAGGAGACTTTATTTAGCAAATAGTGCTTTGAAAACTAGCTCACCACATGCAGAAGAATGAAACAGATCTCCTACCTATCACCATAATAAAACTTAACTCTAAGTGGATCAAAGACCTAAACGTAAAACCTCAAACTATAAGAATATTAGAAGAAAACACTGGAGACACCCTTATGTACATTGGAGTAGGCCACCAATTCTTAATCACAACCCCAAAAGTGTATGCTATAAAACATAAAATAGACAAACAGGGTCTCATCAAACTGAGAAGCTTTTGCACAGCAAAAGAAACCATCAAGAGAGTAGGGAGACAGTCCACAGAATGGGAAGAAATATTTGCTAACTGTATATCAAAAGCCTAACATCCAGGATCTACAGGGAGCTCAAATGAGCCAAAAGGGGGGAAAAAAACCCAAACAACTCTATTAAAAAGTGTGCAAAGGATATGAATAGATAGATCTCAAAAGAAGACATACGAGCAGCCAACAGACACGTGAAAAAATGCTCTGCTCCACTAATCATCAGAGAAATGCAAGTCAAAACCACACTGAGATACAACCTAACCCAAGTAAGGATGGCCAACATTAATAAATCAAAAAACGACAGATTCTGGAGAGGGTGTGGAGATAAGGGAATGCTTCTACACTGTTGGTAGGAGTGCAAACTAATTCAACCTCTCTGGAAAACAGTGTGGTAATTTTTTAAATAACTAGAATTGACCTTCCATAAGATCCAGCAATCCCTCTCCTGGGAATATACCTGGAGGAAGTCAAATCATTCTATAAAAAAAGATATCTGCCCAATGTTTATTGCAGCATATTCACAGTAGCAAAAACATGCAACCAACCCTGTTGTCCAATGAAAGTGAACTGGATAAGGAAAATGGGGTACATATATATGATGAAATGTTATATAGCCATAAAGAAAGACAAAATTATGGACTTCACAGCCACTTGAATGGATTTAGAGTCCATCATACTCAGTGATCGACCACAAAAACAAAGAACTGAATACCGCCGTGCACGGTGGCCCACGCCTATAATCCCAGCACTTTGGGGGGCTGAGGTGAGAGGACTGCCTGAGCCCACGGGTTCGAGACCAGCCTGGGCAAGTTGGCAAGACTTTATCCCTACAATAAATCAAAAAATTAGCCGGGCTCGGTGGCATGTGCCTGCAGTTCCAGCTATTTGAAAGGCTGAGGTGGAAACATCACCTGAGCCCAACGGGTCGAGGCTGCGGTGGCCGTGAGCGTGCCACTGTGTTCCAGCCTGGGCAACACAGTGAGACTCCAACTCAAAAGAAAAAAAAGAGAACTGAACACCACGTCTCACTTATAAGTGGGTCCTGAACATTCATCACAATTATGCAAGAGAGGAATTGGCAGTAGCAGTACACTGCCAGGGGGAGGGGAGGAGGGCAACGTAACATCACTTAGGGCACCTGATTCTACACCAGGTGAAGTGAAGACCAGTTAGAGGCCCAAACTTCATCTGCATGTAGACTAATAACGTATCTAACCCTGATTTGTACTCCACATCTTTATAATAAAATAAAGAGAAACAAAGAATGCCTTTTTTTTTTTGAGTTGGAGTCTCACTCTGTCGCCCAGACTGGAGTGCAGTGGCCACTCCCGGCCACCGCAGCCTCGACCTGTTGGGCTCAGGTGATGTTTCCACGCCCGGCTAATTTTTTATTTATTGTAGAGATGAGGTCTCACCAAGTTGCTCAGGCGGGTCTCGAACCCGCAGGCTCAGGCAATCCACTCACCTCGGCCTCCCAAAGTGCTGGGATTACAGGCTGAGCCACCATATAATAGCACTGAACAAAGCTTTACACAGAATGATAGATGTACATAATGCACGTAATTTTAAAATAAATGAATGCTTCCAATATATGCTGGGAGGAAATGGTTAATACTGAAATGAGTAAATAAAAACCTAAAATTTTCTTTAAAAAAATAAAATTGAGTCTAGGCATGGTGGCTCAGCCTGTAATATCAGCACTTTGGGAAGCTGAGGTGAGAGGATTGCCTTGAGCCCGGGGGTTTGAGACTAGCCTGGGCCACTTCGTGAGACCTCATCTCTACAATAAATCACAAAAACTAGCCAGATGTGATTGTGTGCCTATGTAGTTCCAGCTACTTGGAAGACAGAGGCGGAAGGATCACCGTGAGTGTGCCACTGCACTCCAGCCTGGGTGACCACAGTGAGGCTCCAACTCAAATAAAATAAATTGAAATAGAATTAAATGAAAATAAAATAATAAAATAAATAAAATAAAATTTTGTTTTTATTGTTATTCAGGCATGGCAAGGCCAACATATCAGGAGATGGTTGTCACAGAAAAGATGGTTTGTAAAAGAGGAGGGGGCACCCCACACCACACAGGGCCACACGAGGAAGCACAGGGTCAGTCAGGAGGCTGAGTGGGCAGGCAGAAAATGTGGGCAAAAGTTTTATCATGGTTTATGTGAGAAGAAACAAGCAAGGCAGGTCAAGCAGTCTTAGGATTGGCTGGTATGGATTTCGGTGGGCTCTGGGGTGTAGGGACTGTTTCTCATTGCCTGGTACTTGACACTGGGGTAATGAGGACAGGGGATAGCATTAAGCAGCCCATAAAGGAGGTGGTTGGTTAGGGGTTATGGCCCGGTTGTTTTGCACATCACAGGTGCACTCAAGGGTGAGTCGTATCCTATCTCTAGGAACAGTCTAGTCCTGGGAGGGGATGTCCCTCCAGGGTCAGCCACACCCCAAGATGTCAAAGGATCAGAAATACAGAGAATCAAAAGGCATGGTGAGTACATTCTGCTAAAGGGTGTCTATGAAAAGCCTACAGTCGCATCATACTTAATGGTTAGAGACTGCTTTCCCCTTTAGCGACAAGGCCAGGACGTCCCTTCTCACCACTCACATTTGACATACTCTTGCCATTGGAATAAGATATGGAAAGAAATAAAGGATTTACAGATTGTAGAGAAAGAAGGAAATCTGTCTTTGCTCACAGATGACATGCAAGAATGTCCAGAGAAGTCTATAAAAAGCTACCGAAAGTCATATGTGGGTTTAGTGAGATTGCAGGAAATAAGATTAATGTGCAAAAAATTAACCGTGTTTCATGATATGGCAACAAACAATTGAAATTGAAATCACAACAAAAGTATCATTCATAAAAGCATCGCAAACATAAAAATCTTAAGAATAAACCTGGCAAAAGATGTTTAAGACATGTGCACTGAAAACTACAAAACATTGCTGAGGGAAATTTAAAGACACAAATAAGTAGTAAGACATACCAGGCCCATGGGTGAGAAGACAATATTTTTAAGACATCATTCCTCTCCAAATGAATTTGTACAGTCAATGTAATTCCAATCAGAATCCCAGCAGGATTTTTTTCTGGTAGAAATTGATAAACTGACCCTAAAGTGCATGTGGAAATATCAAGGACCTAAGATGGTCAATACTGTTTTGACAAAGAGGAACAGCATTGGAGAATGAAGGTAGTCTGATTTCCAGATCCACGATAAAGCTTATAAAATTAAGACAGTGTGGTATTGGCATCAAGATGGACACATAGATTAAAGAGAGGAAACTGTCCAGAAATAGAGTCATACATATATGGAGAACTGACTTCAAAAAAAAAATAAATAAACTCCTAGCGACTTGGGAGGCTGAGGTGGAAGGATCTCCTAAGGAAAAAATAAATAAATAAATAAACAAAGGTGCAAGGGTAATTCAGTGCAGAATGAATTCTTTTTGAAAACCCCAAGAATGGTCCTGGAACTATCATATGTATATCCATATGAAATTAAATGGACTTGGAGTCCCACCTTGCACCATATGCAAAAATGAACTAAAAAGTGATCCCCGAATCACCTTGTTAAAGTCCCACCTCTCTCCACTGCTGCACTGGATATTACGTTTCCAGCATATGAACTCTGGGGACACATTCAAACCCTAGCAGTGTCTTCTCCACTCTCCCTGAGGTCCTGCCCCACTTCCCTTTCTCGCATCTGAGCCGTCGCCAAGCCCTATCAGCAATTTGGTCTTAAAATACCCGGAATCCGTGATCCATTTTCACCAAGTCATCAGCATCTCTTCCTTGCAACATTCTTCTGCCTTGAGTCCCCTAGTCTAGTCCTAGAATGGTGGCAGATCCTCATCTCTCTCCTCGAAGACCCCCCCAACCTCCTCTGCATGTGAATCCCCCAAGGCTTTGTCATCCCCCTGGGCCCTCTGTGCTCTGTGTCTCCCTACCCCATTCCTCATGAGCACGCAGGTCCACTCCTCACCCTCCCCGGCCATACTGGCCCCCATCCCTGCCCACAGGCTCCCTCCTGGGGCCTCATCCCCTCCTTTTCCCTGGATGGGATGCAGCCCCGGGACTCCTGGGGCCTCCCCCAGTCACCCCTCTCTTGCTAACTCCACTCACACCCAGCCCTCACTATGGCCACTCCCCACCTCCTCCCGGGTCTCTGCATGGTCTTATCCCCATCTCACTCGATCATATTTCCTTATTGTGTCCCCCAACATACAAACTCCACCAGAGGAGGGAGAGAGGTCTGCTCTGTCACTGATGTACCCCAGGCCTAGACAGATTCGGTACTTCCCGGTGCTCCCACAAATAAGGGGACACAAGCTCAGGGCTTAGGAGAGCTTGGGAGTGTCACTGGCACTGTGGTGCACTCAGAGTTGAGTATGCTGGGAAACTAACCAGCAGTGTGGAGCCCAGCTCCTGAGAGAAACACCACAGAAGGTGAATGAGACTATTGAACCAGCAAAGTGAGATGCTCTGAGCCCAGACAGGCTGCAGAATGTTGGGGGTGCAGGGTCAGACCTGGGAGACTGAGTTACGACAGCCTACTGGGTGCTCCACAGTCCTCCACGGACTTGTGCTGCTGCCCCTGGTGTCACCCACCCTGCCCTTGCCCGGGTATCTTGATCAGGGCAGGTCTCTCTGGGTGCAGGACTGACTGTCTTTGAGAAGGGGAGGGTGGGGCTGGAGCGACAAGTTTGACCACTGACCCTCCAGGGCACGTGTACAGGGCTGCCCCAGTTTCCAGTCATGCCCACTTTCTCCTTTTCTGGAATATTAAAAATAATATAAAGTCCAGGGTGCCCTTAAGCCACCAGCTTAATGCTGTTTTTCCTGGGGCGGGGTGGGAGTCGGATGAGGTTCACTGCCATCACCTGGACCCAGCTTCCTCAGCTGGACTTCCGCAGCAGGGAAAGAGCCCACAGAGGCAGAATGCTTCCAGATTCTGCTCCCAGGTCTGCAAGCCTCCATCCCCTGGGGCCTCTTGGTGAAATTCCGAGTTTATCTCGAGCCCTAGGGGGAACAAGATCCCTCTGCAGACCCGGCAATAGAGAAGGAAGGGATGCGAGGAAGTGGTGTCCCAGTGGATTTCTGCAACCTTGCAGCCCTTCCATCCACGCCCTCATAACCTGCACTGATCAAGACATCCCAGCAAAGGGCAGGGTGGGAGACTGCAGGGACTGCCACACAAGTACAAGCCACAGCAGGTTGGGAAGCCTCAGAAGCGTTTCCCTGCCTGTACGAGCCATGTCATCAGAGTTGGGGTACACTCCCTGGAGCACGCATGGGACGCCAGCTCCTGGCAGGAATGTCAGGGGGATCCGCCAATATCTCTGCCCCCTGGGCGTCTCCCTGGATGCGGTTCACTGGGGTTTGCACAAACGCAGAGGATCTGACAGGAGAACAATCTCGGAGGATGGCGTACTTTTTCTAGAGAACGAAATTCCCTGGAAGTGCTTGCTTGTTCTCAAGCCCCCAGTGAAATAGCAAAGTGCCACAGTGAGTGTCTTCTCATTAGCTACCAGCTCCCACACCATGAGAGTGTCACAAGGAGTTGCGACATGACCTGCTTGGGTCAACCCCAGTGGCACTGGGATGCCAGGTGGGGACGAGGCAGCGTCTGAGCTCACTGTTTGAGAAGTCCTCCCTCCTTCTCTAGTCCCATCCATCCGTTTTCTCATCAGACAAGACTCTGTTTTTCCAGTGCTTCTTGGGCACGTAACAATACTGTTAGGACATTAGTCTCGGTGGGCAATTTGCAGCCCTATAAAGTATAGCCAGCATCCCAGCCCTTTGCAGCCATTCCTGTTGCTATATGGAAGGAGATGAAGAGGCTTAGGTTGATGATTCGTGTGTCTTCCTGCCTGGAGGCGGGGCCTGTGGAGCCATGGCTTCCAGGAAGCATCAGGATAATGTTGGCCATTCATGCCTCAGCTCCAGGGCAGTGTGGGGCCAGCCTGCGTGGCCTATGTGGAAGAGGCCCAGAGTGCTTAGAAGTGACCGAAAGAGGATCAGCCAGCCATGCTATCCCCTTCCTCACAAGAGCACATCTAAGACAGCCCAAGGTGCCCATAACCAATTCACTGGGCTGACCAGGTTAGAACGCCGGTTGGGATTCTGGAGAGCGTGATGGAGATATGACTCCCAGTGATAGGTACAACTGAGGGGATCCTTGGCCCTGATACGCTAGGGTTCTGAGCAGGCCCTGGGAGGAAGCCAGAACGACAAATGTTTCTCGTTTGTTTAGGATTTTTTTACCTTCGTACTCAAAACTTTAAAAAGAGGCTAAGGCATTGTTGGTTTAATAATTAGAGAGTCTTTATGTTTTTGTTTTTAATTCCTTGCTTTGCAGAACTGTATTGAGAAATCAAACTCTCTAACAGTGTGGAAGCCAACAGAACAGCCCTTTGGGAAGGTGCTGTTGTCATAGACAGGAGGGCAGCGCTTGACACATCTCCTGCTTTTCTGTAATACTGACCCTGGGCAGAGCTTTTTTATTGAATTAAATTACTCCTTCAGGGAAGTCTTTATCCAACACTCAGCTTTTGCAGTAAAATTACAATTATTATACAGACACAGAAATAAAAGCCCTGGGTAAGCCACACAGTCTAGAACGATTTTACTACAAGACCGTTATCAGCATTTTCTTCCCCTTAATCCATAACTTCACGAGGGTAATTTTTCCCCCCTTTGGTTCCCTAGTTTGTGTATAACACCCAGAATACAATACAATAAAACTCCTGATCTGTGATATTAAATAGGTCATAAAAATGTCAGCAAGAATAACTTATTTTTTAAGCTGTTATTTAAAATGATATACAATTAAGGTGAGCCATAAAAGATGATTAAAAGCGCTGTCCTCCATAAATTCCAGAGGGCTTGTGTTTTTGCTATTGTGTGCAAAATGGTAATGGGCAGATGTACACTTCAGGGGAAATTGTTTCAGAAGGGGCAAGCCAGACACATATACTTTATAGGATTTTGCACAAACTGTATCTGTCTTTTACATCGTAAAGCGTATCCAGAACTGCCGAGGGGACATGCACGTGGAAATTGAGACCCATGCCATTGACCTGTAGGTTCTCCCAGAGGTTAGAGACCATGGCTCATCCATTTGTGGATCCCCCCACCCTACCCCATGCACTCTGGGACTTGCATGTGATGGACGTTCATTCGTTTGGGGGATTGTTGAAATATAAGAAACCATGGGAAATGCACATTCTGGGTATAAGAAAAGCTAGAGCCTTGCCCAGGTCCACCACATACCAGTTAGTGGATGCTGGTCAGCTGCAACCTCCCTTGAGCCAACTTTTCATCTGGTACCTAGGGGATCAGGGTGCAATGATGGTTTTAGCATTATTGGATGACTGAGTGATGGTAGCAAACCCCTTCACACGAATGATATTTTACTTGGAACCATGGGGTGACCTGGCCTGTTTGCCCAAGGACTTGACTCATACATACTGTGTTATCCAGGTTCCTATGTTGCTGGTGTCTAGTTGAGTATGGCCAATCAAGGCACCAGAGGAGACCTGCCTGCAGCCAGGAAAGATGTTTCCTCCATCTCACAAAATGTCTCAGGTGACAGTTGAGTCACCTCTGTGTCAACTTCTGCAGGACAGACCTGATGTGGTTTCAGCTCTATCCTCTGCGGCCCAGCCTCCTTCCCTTGAACCTTCAGCACAAAGGGGGCTTTGTGGTCGTGCTTCTGAGCTTTTCCATTGCTGGTATAATCAATTCCCTGCATTCAGTTCCTTTGGTTTAGATACTTGTGTGGCTTCTGTTTCTTGATAAGGCCCTGACTGTTGCAAACCCAGCACAAAAGCACGTGAGAACAGAATGATTCTAGTTGGAGCAGGAGTGGGGCCTAGAGTCCCATCAGCTAGGTTACCACTCAATCCTCCGTCATCCTCCACAGGGAGCGCAGACAGCCCTGATGGCCCTCGGGTCTAAGAGATACAAATCGAAAACCTCTAGACCAGGTTTTTGGATGTCGTTGGATAAACTTGGACATCATGGTGCTACTTGCAAAAGGTGATGAAAACAGCAACATTAATTCCATCATAGGAAGTGGGAATCATTGTACTAGCAAAAATAAATAAGCTCATACCCACATGCATGTGTTGTAGAAGACCGCCAGTTGATGCCTTGTATGACAGGCCACTGTCAGGCATCCCCTTAGAGTCCATTTCCACTTGTTTGTTACCTTGAATGTTCACGCTCATATGGCTGCAAGTGGTAGCTGACACCCAAAGGTTTAAGAAGCATTTCTAGAATAAAAGACTACAACTGAGAAAATTCCATCATTAATGTTGTTTCCTGCAACAAATTGGGAAGAGACTGCTATTTTATCAGAGAAATATTTTGGTCACCAGCATCCTGCAAAAGCATAGCAACGGAAGTTTTCACTGTCCCTGAGTCTGAGCTTCATGCCATCCAGGCCCAGCAGGCAACTACCCTTCATGTCTCTTAGTCTTTGGCCCTGTGTATAGAAGCGGACACTGAATTTGAGGAGGGTGTACAGGGAAGGAAGAGGGTTAGGAGGATAAGGTGTCACTAGAGGGTAGCTGTAGGTGATGCTCCGAGTTCAGCAATGAAACCAGTCCACAAAGCTATCACTGTTGCCTAATTGCAGACAGTCCTACTGTGTGCCAGGCACATGTTGGCTCCGTGGTGTCAGTGGGCACCTCAATAAACACTGCACTTGCCACACAGGATGGGCAGATAAACAGTCAGTGACAACATGGGGTGAACGATGAGCAACAGGGTCATGCAGGGAGTGGGACACATACCAGGGGCAACAAATTCAGGCTGGGGTGTCAGGGGAAGCTCCCAGGATGAGAGACCTGGAGCCTGGTGGGAGTCAGTCAGGAAGGCAACTCAAGCAGTAAGATGACTGATCGATGTTAACATGTCCTCTGACAAACTGTAAATGAAGAAACAAAACTATCTCCTTTTGCAAATAACATAATCCTATGTACGGAAAATCCCAAACAATATACACACTTGCACACAGAAACCCAACTAAAATTAATAAATGAATTTAGCAAAGGTATAGGTACAAAACAACACACAAAAACCAGTTGTGTTTCTACACATCATCATTGAACAATATGAAAAGGAAATTGAGAAAACAATTGCATTTGCAATAGCAACCAAAAGAATAGAATGCCAACCAATAAATGTAGCCAAGGAAGTGAAGGACTCGCATACTTAAAAGTAAAGAATGTTCATAAAAGAATTTGAAGACATAATTAAATGGAAGGATGTCCCATGTTCATGGATTAGAAACTTAATATTGTTAAGATTATCCAGTGAATTTAGAGATTCAACACAATCCTTATCATAACTCCAACAAATTTTTTTTTAAGAAGTAGAAACCTAGCCGGGCTCGGTGGCTCAACCTGTAATCCCGCGCTTTGGGAGGCCGAGGTGAGTGGATTGCCTGAGCCCGCGGGTTCGAGACTCGCCTGGGCAACTTGGCGAGACCTCATCTCTACAATAAATCAAAAAATTAGCCGGGCATGGTAGCGCGCGCCTGTAGTTCCAGCTACTTGAAAAGCTGAGGCAGAAGGATCGCCAGAGCCCAGCAGGTAGAGGCTGCAGTGGCCGGGAGCAGTCACTGCACTCCAGTCTGGGTGACAGAGTGAGACTCCAACTCAAAAAAAAAAAAAAAAAGAGGTAGAAACCTGATCCTCAAATTCATATGAAATTTCAAGAGCCCAGGTCACCAAACACATATTAAATAAAAGAAGAACAAAGTGTGAGGACTCACACTTTCTAATTTCAAAATTTACTACTAACTTACAATAATTAACACAATATAGTGTTGGTATAAGAATAGACTAATAAAATAGATTTAAGGGTCCAGAAATAAGCCCATATATCTATGGCCAATTTGTTTTTGACAAAGATACTGAGACATTTCAATGGGGAAAAATAATAGTTTCTTCAAGGTATGGTGCTGGGATAGCAATATCTACATACAAGATAAATGAAATTGGACTCCTACCTCACAGCATATACAAAAATTAAATCAGAAAGGATCAACGACCTAAATCTAAGGGTCAAAGTCATTGAATTCCTAGAGGAAAACAGGAGTAAATCTTCATAATCATAGAGTTGGCAATGGACCCTTAGATATAACACTAAAAGCATGAGCAACAAAAAAATTAGATTACTTGAAACTGATCAAAATTGAAAAAATTGTGTATCAAAGGACATTATCAAGAAAGTGAAGACAACTGAAAAAATGAAAGAAAATATTTTCAAACCATAAATTTGACAAAGTCTTAGTACCCAGAATATTTACAGTGCTCTCACAACTCAAAAACAAAGAGACAAACAGTCCAATTAAAAGGCAAGAAAATGATTTCAATAGACAGTTCTCCAAAGAAAATATACAAATGACCAACAAATCCATGAAAAGATATATAATATTATTGGTCATTAGGGACATGCAAATCAAAAGCATAATAAGATACCATTTCACATCCACTAGGATGGCTATAATTAAACAAACAAAAAAAAACAACAGAAAATAACAAGTATTGGCAGTGAGTAGGTGTAGAGGTTAGAACTCTCGTCCATGGCTGCCGGGGATGTAAAATGGTTCAGTGACTCAGGAAAATAGCAGCTTGGCAGTTCCTCAAAAAGTTAAGCAGAATTTCCAGGTGACCCAACAAATTCACTCCTAGGTACAGACCCAAAAGGACTGAAAATGGGTACTCAAGCAAGTGCTTGCAGATGGATATTCGTGCAGCACCATACGCAGTACAAAAAGGTGAACATAATCCAGATGTCCATTAATGGATGAATGGATAAACAAAACGTGGTCTATCCATGCAATGTAATATTATTCAGCAATTTAAAAATTCGAAGCACTGACACATGCTACAATGTGGTTGAACCTCAAAAACATTATGGTGAGTGAAAGAGGCCAGACATTCCATTTATATAAAATCTTTGGAAATGGAAAACCCAGAGACAGAAAGCAGGTTGGTGATTGCCTTGGGCTGGGGGAGGGAGGAATGGGGAGTGACTGATTAATGGTTATAGGTTTTCGTGCTTTTTATTTTGAGCTGATGAAAGTGTTTTGGAATTAGATAGAGGTGGTGTTTGCACAGCCTTGTGAACGTACTAAATAGCGTGAAATTAACCATAAAATGGTTAATTTTATGTGATGTGAATTTCGTCTCAATCAATAACAAAAAATATTCTAAGCACCAAAAGGAAAGAAAAGAAGGATGAAAGAGGAGGGAGGGAGGAAGGAAGGAAGGAAAGAAGAGAGGGAGGGAGGGTGGGAGGGAGATGGGAGAGGGTTGATTAGGGGATGGGGTGGGGGAGATGTCCCACAGGCCTGAGGGGAGAGAGAGCAGTCGGTGGTCTCCCAGATAAAATGAAGACTCAGAGTCCAGGCTCAAGTAAATTTGAGCCTTTGAGCGTTGTTTCTGGAGTAGAAGTAGCACTGACTAAATTTTGAAAAAAGAATTCGTTTGGAGGCACCTTCTTTGGTACCTCTGACAGCTCTTTGCTCCTATCTCCTGATGTCCGTTTCTCTTTCCCCATCCGCAGTCTCTCTATCCCCAGTTGAGTTCCGCCTCACTTGGCCAACACATGGTCTCTTTAGGTGACTGTTAGTGATTTGCCTTATGTGAATTCATGTTCCTGGTTTCCGCTCCAGCTAGCAGTGGTCCTTGAATCCAATCCCAGAACCATCTGCCTCGAGGGCCAAGCGTGCAAGTGGCCTCCCATCAAGGTCTCTGTGCTTTCAAGGGCCTCTCCCAGCTGCAGGGCTGCAGGCACCCTGCTGGCCCCACTCCCTCCTCGTTGGTTTTCTTTTGTGTCCGTTTTATCTTGTTTAGCATTTCTGCAATCTGAGAGCAGCAGTCTTGGCCTACATAGCCTAGCTCTCCAGTGAGAGCTTGTTCTTGGGGGGATCCCTCTGCTTCCCAGCTTCTTTTAATCAGTTGCTTTTATGGACCTACAGGGAGACGACCACCATTCCAGAAATCCATCAAAAGGAAAAAGCTGACTTCAAATGGAAGGCCTTCCCTCCGCCTGTGCCTTCCCAGCCAGGGAGGCCACATAGATAGTGTCTGCCCTGAGTGGCCCGGATCTTAGCCAGTGGAGGGGGGCATGGGTGGCGACTTTCTGGGGGATGGCTGCCAAAGATCACTGGCAGATGTCCATTCCCTCAGCTGTTGATTCTGTGTCCTGCTTCCCCGGACTGGGGTGGAATGGAAAAGGCAGGGCATGGGGACCTCAGAGGCATCCGAGATTCTCTCTGTCCTTTGCCCACCTGTGGAATGGTGAGATTGGGTGGTCCTATAACATGCCTTCTGCCATAGTGAAACCACTTTGTTCACTTTTTTTTGAGTTGGGGTGTCACTCTGTCGCCCAGGCTGGAGTGCAGTGGCACAATCACAATGATTACAGCTCACAGAAGCCTCCACCTCCTGGGTTCAGGCAATCCTTTCATCTCAGCATCCTGCGTACTGGGACTACAGGCATGCACCACCATGCCCAGCTAATTTTTTGATTTTTTGGTAGAGACGAGGTTTTGCTCTGTTGCTCAGGCTGATCTCGGACTTCTCGGTTCAAGCAATCCTCTCGCCTCGGCCTCCCAAAGTGCTGGGATTATAGGTATGAGCCACCGTGCCCAGCCAGTTCTCCAGTTTTGACCTGCAGAAGTAGCAATGTCCTGTGACTCAACCTAACAGCCAGCAAAGCCCAGGACACAGAGAGAAGGCTTCCACCTCAGGCTTTCCTAGCAGCCATTCCAAACCTGAAGGATTATCCTAGGCCCACAGTCTCCCACCAGAGTCACTACCTTGTCTATTTTGTGTTGCACATAGGTTTTCATCGCCATTAAGTATCAGAAACAGAGCAAGACTCAAGTCTGCGCTCTTCAAGGATTAATGATGAAGATCTACTGGAACCTTAGCCATTGACTCTTTGTGCTCCAAGGAGAGGAGAAAGGGTCTGCTCCCTGCCGGCTTGAGCTTGTATCTGCCATACTCTCTACCCGGACCCCCTCCTGTGCATCCTTCCACCACTGCTGGGAGGCCAGAGGCATCAGAAGAAAATCCCAGTGGGAAGAGACACAGGACAGACCTTCAGAGGACAAGATCAGAGATGGGGATCTCCAGGTGTGCACAGAGGGCATCTCCATGCCAGGAGACAGAGGCGCTTCCTTGGGGGTCCCGGGGGGGTGGGAGGGTGGGTATCACAAGGAGCTCCTGACGTCTGACCTCCTGGAAGCCTCCTCTCCACACTTCTCGTCAGTCAGTGAGAGGAAATGGGGCTCTGACTCCCTGCGGGTTCACCCTATACATTCCCTGTGGTACTGGTGGGGGCGGGGCCTAAGATTTTGCCACGATAGTCTGCTGAGGAACCTGAATGATGGCCCGTCCAGGAGGGCGGGAGCACTTACTTGTTGACTTGCCGGTGGGAGAGAGGCCTGTCACCCCAGGTGAGCCGGCAGTGGCCAGCACTTCCAAAGGGCTGTGTGTATGCACCCCGAGGCAGAGCCCCATCATTTGTCAGGGGCTCGAGCCCATCTGGAGGAAGAGCAGTCCCAGCTGCTGCAGGAGACAAAGACGACTGCGGGCAAGAATTTGCCCTAGGGTGCTTGAGTTATAAGAAGGATCCGCACTGGCACTCATGACTGTTTCTATCAGATGCCACTTAATGTCTTCCCTCCCCTAGGGCTCAAAGGACACAGTAGCAGTCACTCCTGAGCACCTGACCCAAGAGCAGTCTCCAGACCAGGAGATTTAGCTCCTCTGTCCCTGTCCTGGGTCATGCAGTTTCCCAGACTGTGGTGCCCCAGCTCCTGGGTTCCTGCTACCCTTCAAGACCCCATGACTCTGGGGTGGTCCATGCAATCCACCACTGTCCACCCCTCAGATTTTGGGAACACAGATATCATCGGCTACCTTCCCACTCAAGGGTGCCCTGCCCCTCCCCACCCACATGCCTCTAGGACAAATCAACTCTGGACTTCCAGGACTTTCTAGAACCCAGACTCTCCCCAAGGATGATTTCTGGGCCATCATCCCAAGCCTGGCTTTCTCTGGAAGGGAAACTGCTCTCCTTTTGTGAGAAGCTGGCAGTCAGAAAGCAGCCCCAGTTAATCTTGCTACACAACGGTCCTACATCCCAGCCATTCACTCTGCGTTCCTCCTAAGCTGCATAAAAGTTTACAAGGAAGGAGAAGAGACAGTTCTTGAGGACTTGCTGGAGGTGGTGTCCTTTGTGGAGAATGCGGAGGGCTCCTGGGAAATACAACTAATAGGGACGTGGAGGGGAAGGACTCTGGGATTTGGGGCCAGGCATCTAGAACATCACTGTGACCAGAGAGCAAAAGCAGGGCAGGAACTGAGAACAGAGTTCATGACAGAGCAGGGAACCTTTGGGGGCTGGCACTCAGGCCAGGGGGCAAGACTCAGAGGGGCGGCCCCAGACAGGAACATCATTTCTCCTGGGAGCTCAGGGGAAACAGAATCCCAGGCCCAGCAGGCCTGCAGGATGGAATCTTCCTCTCAACAAGCTCCTGTGGGGGGCGGGGGAGTTCTGTGTGCAGTGAGGCTGGGGGTCCAGGTGCCAGAGTGTCATGTGGCTTCCAGAGCGGTGGGGACGAACCACGGGGCAGTTCCCAGGTGAAATCCCTGCCTGCAGCAGATGACAAGTTGGCACTCACGTAGAAGTTCCTTGAAGGCAAACATGTGGCCCAGAGCCCAGGATGTAAGAGGCACGTGATCAGTATTTGTAGCCAGAGTTTTTTTTTTCTTTGAGTTGAAGTCTCAGTCTGTCGCCCAGGCCGGAGTGCAGTGGCATGCTCCCTACCACCGCAGCCTCGACCTGCTGGGCTCCGGCGATCCTTCCGCTCAGCCTTCCAAGTAGTTGGAATTACAGGTGCGCACTACCACGCCCGGCTAATTTTTTAATTTATTGTAGAGACGAGGTCTCGCCAAGTTGCCCAGGGGGGTCTCAAACCCACGGGCTCAGGCAATCCACTCCCCTCGGCCTCCCAAAGCATGGGATTACAGGCTGAGCCACCGAGCCCGGCCCAGAAAATTTTAAAAAGCTGTTGAAAAGGATAATAGCAGTCATTTTCCCAAGGTCCCCAAAGTGGGCTTTCTCTGAGCAGGAACACGACTATGATGAAGTGGGGTTTTCAGACTGTATGAAAAGGGGCATCGCGGTTATTTATGGCCAGAGGAGTGACGCCGGGAGTTGGCCGTTGGCTCTGGTTGTGAACATGGCAACACATATCAGCTCTTAGAAGCCGCCTCAGTGCCCGTGCCCAGCTCTTATTCTCTTGAACTCTGGGGCTCCTTCCTCCCAGCTCAGCACCCTCGGAAGGCTGAGTCTTTCTCCATTTGGGAAGAGCCACATTTGTTTCTGGGGACGGGATGAGCCCGATAGGATCCAGGGTCTCCTGTGAGGAAGTGTTTACTCAGAGGGCCCTGGGAAGGTGTCCGTGCCCCAGACACCAGTCCTTCTGCCCCCAGAAAACTGCCTCTCACCGTCTCCACCACTGGGAACATGGCAGACAGAGGAGGGTGTCCTGCGGAGCATGAGTACCTGCTGGGGAAGGGTGTGAACGGCAGACCGCCAGCCCAGACCCACTCTCAGTTGGGACATCCCTAAGCCTTGGAGGAGAAAAGAAGATGGCGGCATGGCCCAATTTTAGGCTGCGCTTGAGAGGAAGGTGTGTGGCAGCTCTTTGAAACCTGGGCAGTCTCTTTAGGCCTCAAGGCAAATAAGGCACAATGAATGACACAGGCGATCTCTAAATAAACAGTCCCTAAACCCGGAATGATGAGTTGCCACACAGAAGCCTAATCCCGAAAATTGCATCCCAGGTAGAGATAGAAATAGATGAAAACCTGGGCAGGTGGGGAGGGGCCAGAGACGGCAGAGTGGGCTGGGAGACCTCAGCCAGGAGCAACGTCCGGAAAGGGTGGCCAGCCTGGGGGACGCTTTCCCTAGCAGGAGGCAGCTGGAGTGGCTGGGCCTGCCATGGGCTGGGGCCATGGGAATCACAGAAGGAAGGAAGTTAGGACTTCAGCACTGTGATGGGGGGTAGTCTTAGCAAAAGGTGTCAAAAACTGCTGTATGAACAGCACAGAGTACATCAGAAGGGCATCCAGTGGGGGTCCTAGAGTCTGTGGTGGTGACACAGTGCCATGTCCTGAAGGGGGCATTGTCCTCTTCCTCCTCCTCAGGATCCGATTCCTTCCAGAGCCCCCAGTATCCAGAGGCCTCCCCAGGGTGTCATGCCCTAACCCCCACAGGATATGGGTTCACCAAGGCCCTATTAACTGATTGACTCTCATGATAACCCCGTCAGGCAGATGCTGTGTTGAGTCCCATTTAATGGAAGAACAACGAGCAGAAGGTGATGATGATTATTCCTGATTTCACAACGACTACCCCAGGATCCTCCCCTAAATGGAGGAAGTCTGTTTGATTCCAGTTTCTAGCCACTCCGGCGCCCCCTCGGGCATCTCTCCACACTCCTTTTGCCGGGTCTCCTGACCACACGCACCCTCTGGCTTACCTGCTCTTGGTCACATGGCCTCCATATATCGCTGTCCTGGGTGTGGTTTGTGGAACGTTGCCACTGGTAGAAGCCAGTTGCTTTCACTAAATGGCAACTGCCCTCTCCTAGACGCCCGAGTTTCTGAAGAGACACTGGGAGGACAGCGGCGTGACTTCCACCAGCACTACCAGGGACCCTCACTCTTTTCCAGGCTCCGTGGGGCTGTGGATTCAAGGATAAACCAGGAAAGTTCAATATGCAGCAGGAACCAGGCCACCAGGAATGACAAGAAGGAGCTGAGGGTGATGGGCTCCCCTGTCTACACAGGGCCACATGCAAGGTAGAAAGAGGAACAGAGCCCTCCCACGGCAGAGCTGTGGAGTTGGGAGGCATATATTGCTGCGGGGCCTGCCTACGGATTCTGTGTTCTTCCCCACAGACTGACCTTCTTACCTGCATGCTGGGCTCTGACCTAGTCCTCAGGTGTTCCCTAGGCATGGCCAACTGCAGAACACGGTTTTCAAGAGCCTTGCCATCAGCTGTAGCCTCCGCTCCCACAGAGAATGGGAATCGACTTTCCTTTGCTTTGGGCTTCCCCTCGGAATGTGCCAGAGGGTGTCCAAGCTCCATTCAAGACTCCGTGACTCTGGGGTGGATCATACAATCCACCACCGTCCACCCCCTCTGACTTCCTCAGCCTCATGTGCTAGCCTTCAAGGAGCTTCTACGTGAGCATGCCAACTTATCTATCCGTTGCAGGTGGGGATTTCATCGAGGACCTGCCCCTTGGTTCATCCCCACCACTGTGGAATCCACATGACACCCTGGAAGGGGCAACATGTAATTTCAAGTGTCAGCCTTCCGAGGACATATGGCTTCAGGTTTAGCCCTCTTGGAACCCAGCCGGCATGCAAAGGGTCATTGCTGTCCCTCTGAAACGGCCACATGGGATGATGCTTGGGTGACCCCCGCTGATACCCCTGGGGGCAGAGGAGCACCTGCTGAGCCCAATTACACAAGGGGACCATGAAAAACAATAAAGGGCTGTTGTTTTAAATCTCTGTGCTCTAGGCTGGTTTGTTAGGCAGTAATGGACGAGTGCAGCACCTGGGTAGGGGGAGAATGCTGAGGCAAGGAGAGTGTGATTGGAGATTAAAATTCCTCTGAGCTGCATCCAGATAACAGAGAGCTGACTATATATAGGGATTTCTCTCAGGGAGGGAAGTATGAAGTTCCCATCTTTTCTCCACCCGCTAACAACTTCGATATTGAGTTGTATGAGAGTTACATAAGCCCTTTTGTATAGAACAGAAATAACCCTCATGCGAAGTGGCCAATTGAGTTATTTATGGCATTTTAACAGCTAGTTTGCATAGCTCCACAGTTGATCCAGCTGATTATTCCCCAATCAGCTGCTAACACAAGCACGGAAAAAATAAAATAAAATCAACGGCTGTGCAGCCGATCGGTAACCACAAATAGATCCAGCCAGGCTGAATCCAAAGTGGGTCCCCACATGACTGCCCGTGCCTGGGCAAGACCAGAGGCCGGGCCTGGGACGTCCGAGTCTGGTCTCTCCTCCCAAGCCACCCATGCTGGGGCTCCGGCTATTCTGGCTGGTGTTTCTATGAACAAAGCAGGGTGGTTGAAAATAAATGTCGGGTTTCATCTTTTCCAATTTATTCAAAAGACAAATATACGGGAGCTATTTTTCTCCTTTTTCCTGATGTTGGACCTCAGGTGCACACCGTCGTGCAATTATTTGCATCAGTTCCCAGCATATTGCCATTCTTGTTCCTCACAAGGTGCCTCTCTTGTTTTATTTTCTTTTAGTTTAGTTTTTTCCTCCTATCTCTTCCCCCCAGTCTCACATCCATCCCTGCAGGCACCGTTTCTAATGGATTTGATGTGTGTCCTCAGATACACGCGTGTCAGAAAACATACAGAGCTCTTTTGTACACTGGCCCGGTGGAGTTGGAGTCTGACTAATCTCTACCCTCCCACTGATCCACATCTGTCCCCGGGAACCGAGTCGGGAGGAGAACCACACAGAGGTGTACTCCCTGCCTTTCTGTCCATGGGAAACCCACATCCTGGAGACATCCCTGGTGGGGCCAGGACATCCCGCTGTAAATCCCGTTGCTCTGCTCCCCGACTGCCCAAAGGACTACTCCACACCTCTTCCTCCTGCTTCAGACCTCTGAGTCCTCCTCTGAAGTGCTGAAGTGTCCCCTCCCCAATGATGACTCCCTTTGCATTTCCAGGAGGAGCCAGAAACCCTGGAAATGAGTCTGACCCATGTCCATGTTTACAGCAACATGGATCTGTACCCACAGACTATGCCCTCCCTCCTACTGGGGTATGTCAGTCATTCTTATCTCCCCTGAAGCTAATGCCCCTGCCTGCACCAGCCCTCAGACCTCTCACCCACTCAAGCGCACTGTCCAGCAATGGCCACATTTCACCTGTCTGCTAGGTCACTTTCTTGAGTATAAGAGCATGCCATGATACCTCCCACCATGTTTTAGAAAACATCTTTATTTCACACACACCCACAAGCATCCTGTGTTTTTGAATGACAGCATCAGGGTGAGAGCAATCTATAGATAAAGGTATTATCCCACTGTTATCTGACTTCCTTTGTTTTGTTATAAAACCCACAGTTGATATGGTTGTTTTTGTTTTCATTTTGGGCTTTTGATAATCTGTTTCCTTCTCACTGGTCAATTTTAAGGTTTTCATGTTCTTTGGTTTCAACACAAAGTCTTCAGGTGTGGCTGTCATTTTGTTTCTGACTGCTCCAGATCCAATGTGCTTTCTCAGTCTGGGAAATAAATTTTTGCATGCATTCTGTAAGATTTTCAGCTGTCACCATTTTGAGTATTTTTTTCCTCCACATTTTCTTTATGTTCTCCCACTGGAGCGCCTATTAAAAAAATGTGTGTTTGATCTTTTTATTCTATTCTCTATTTTTTAAAATCTTTGAATTTCTCATTCATGCTTTCTCCCACTTTAACTCTGTTCTTCATTCTAAATAATGATTTCAGATCTATTTTCCAGTTTTTCTAACTCTATTTAGCTATAATTTTTAAAAATCCATTACTTTTTAAATTTCAGATATTTTAATTTTGATTTCCATCTATGTAGTCCTTTTTCAAATTTGTCCAAAAATTTTGATAATCTTATGTATTTGTCCTTGTCTTCAAACTATTTATTTTCTTTTAAGCACATATACCATATAGTCTATATTTGATGATTCTAATTCTGTAAAATTTTCAGCCATCATCCCTTTGAATTTTTTTTCTCTACATTTTTATAAAGTCTTTGTGGGTCTAATTATGTTGAATGTTATTTCTGCTGACTCTAACAATGGCAGCTGGTCCCTTTATGTGCTTTGTAATTTTTGATTGTGAGCTCAAGTTTGATTGATCTAAATCTGTAGGAATTTTTAGGAGTCTGAATTGACATGCATTCCTCCTGAGAAGATTCATGTTTACTTCTGCCTTGTACCTGGATGTGTTAAAACCCAGGACCTTATTCATTGTTTCCTTCAACAAAAACAGCATATAGTTCTTTCTGCATGTCAGATACCGTACTATTTACCTTCTCTTCTTAAAGATGGAGAATAGAAAAATGGAAGTTATGTAACTTGACCAAAGTTACTGAGATTGCTTGTGGCAGAGTAGGGATTTGAATCTAGATGGCCTTGATGCTAATGTCCATACTCTGTCACTCTGCTATGACACATCTTGCCTCTGCAGCAAATATAAGCTCAAGTCAGAAACCCACATGAGAGTCGGCCAGTGATCATACAGTCTCAGGTAAGGCTGAGAAAACTGCCTTCCTTCATGTCCCCCTCCCCCGGCTAGCAGGTAGATATTTTACCATAGCCTTTCCCTTCCAATAAAGTCATCAAAGAACCTGACTTTATGCAGAGGTCTCAACTTCAAACTTTCATCTCTAAGAGACCAATGTCTTGCCTAATGTTCCATGTAGTCATTAAAATCTACAACTCTATGTCCCTGGTGTCGGTGATCGTCCTAAGGGCAGCTATCACCTCACCTCACCTACCATTGTAATCTTAACTTTCTTTTTATTCCATTGACCTGTGACAGTTTCCTTTACTTTCTTGCAAGCTCAGCCTTTCATTTAGTTAGGGTTGTGGCAATTTTACCAACATTTTCCAGGGTTTTTTAAGTGGAAAAGTTTTTAAGAATTTTTAGATGGTTCTATTGCCAAAATTTTTTTTCTATTTTACTTTTGACTGTATGTTTCTCATACCTTGAGATCAGAGGGCCTCTGGCTTTGCCTGGTGAGTATCAACTCTTGAGAGTGTGTGTGGCAAAGGTTCTGAAGCCTGGCTTGTATTCTGCCACATTTAAGTGACTGCTTTTCTGAATGCCTAATTCTAGGGTTGGGATTCTTTTCTTTCCGCTTTTGAACATCATATTTCTCAATAGCAACACTGAGGCATGCAAGCAATATTTTTAATCTTATTATTTTATCTTTGCAGGTCATCTGCTTTTTCCTTTTGAAATATTTTAGAATCTTCTCTTTCCTTTGATGATCTTAAATTTCATTCTAATGCGTCTATGTAAAGTTTAGTTTCTTACATTATTCTCTATGTTTAATGTGTCTAGCTGGGCCCTCTGTGAGCCCTTTCTAGCTAAGAACATCTTTTTTTCTAAGTCTGAACATTTCTTGGTCTTTTCTTGGTTTTTAAAAATTCTCCTTTCCGTTTACCTTTCTCTCTCCCCATGGGGCTCCTATTATGTGGGTGTCTTGGGCTTGCTCTGCCACATCCGCTGCTCTCAGCTCATTCTCCTCCTCCCTTTAACCCTTCTTCTTGTCTCTGGTGTGAGTGTCTCTCTCTGTCCTTCAGCTCCTCTTTGTCTTTCTGGCATTCTCACATTCCAACCATCTCCTGGGCTCACTATTTAAACTATGATTGTTGTAGATGTACTTTCTCCTGATTCCCTTTCATATGTGCCTGGGCTTGCTTCGTGTTTTTTCATATCCTGGGTTACCAATCTGAGGGCATTTACAAATGCTCATTTTAGATTATTGTTCTGTTTGACCCATTAATTGTGTTTTGTCTGGCACAGCCTGTCTTTTTTAAAATAGCAAGTGTATGGTCAAATCTCTCCCTCACTTTCCTGAAAGGGTAAACTGAGGCAAGGTGGGCCAGTGCCGATATCACGGGAATATTTCAAGTAAGAAGTAGAAGGAAGTAAAGTTTATTATTCACCTTTACAGATTGGAAAAGGGGCTGACACTCAGAGGCAAGTGTGGCCTCAAAGGGCCAAGAACTGTGTATATTTAAGGGTCTTTGGGTAAGGAGGATTTGGGCCCGGAGGGGTCTGAGCCAAAGGAATATCCAGGGTTGCAGTCTTTGATGTTGATTGTAGCCACAAGATCTTAGATCTTGATGTCCCCAAACATTAGCATCTCATGACCTTGGGTGGTGGGCTAAATGGGAGGAGACAAGGTCTCCTGCAAGAGACCCATCAGGTGTTTCCAATTCACAAGCTCCTTAGCGAAAAAGGTAGTCTTATTATCATTTCTATGGCTTTGGTCAGCTATGAGGTGATCTTTGACCTTCCACCTTCAACAAAGTACCTGAAAGTTTCTTAGAGATTATTATACTAAACCATGAATTGAAAGATTGGGCTGTCCTTGTCTTGCATCTGATGGAGATTTGCGGAGGGGATGGGGTAGGTTGCCAGTTTGGCCCGAGGTAAATGTCTGAATGCTTCCTAAAATCTGACTATTGGAAGTTTATCTATCTATGTCTAACATGTGCTAGAGTCAAAGCATGTCAGTCTAAGCACAAATGGTTATGCTGAGGCAAAATGTAAACTCACTGTATTCTAAGTCCCTCAGAGTCCCTCCTTTCATTTCCTTTAGAACTCTCAGCTGTTTTGACTGATAAGTGTATCTGCCAGGTGGGGCAAAATCTTTGGCCCCAGCCTGGGCTCCTCCAGGTAGAGGAGTGTTGTTATTTTTCCCAGTAGTGGCAAAAGGTGGTCCAGAGTAGAACCTTGTGTTGTATTCTGGACATATCCACCCTGCTCCTGTTTTCGCTCTTATTTTGCAAGGCTCATCAACCCATGTCTCATTGCCTCTGCTCACACATAGTTTTATTTTGGGGGTGGCCTCTGAATTTGAGGTTGGCCCGCTAAGAGAGTAGAAAAAGGGTGAGCTGGGTCCAGGGAGCTCTGGGAAAGCTCCCCCCACCACAGGACTGCTGGTTCTGCTCCCAGATAGGCTTCTTCATTGCTCTGGGGTCATGGTTTACCTCTCTGGAAGGTGGGCTGGGGTGATAAGTCCCTGCTGATCTCTCCAAGGTGGGCAATGGTGTGGGTAAGGGGCAGGGTGCTAGTGACTCCAGGGGAGATGCAGGTGGCACACCATGAGCTAAGCTGTAGATGTCTGGGATGCTGATAAGTCAATGGAGATGTTGGCAGCCCCTATATCTTCTGGGCATTGTGGATTCTCATCAGGATTACATGGATGATGCAAGAATTGGAACATGGTTTCTGATAAGTATGAAGAAATGAGATGGATGTCACTTAAATCAGGAAGGAAGCTGAAGCACTTACCACAAGGATGTCAAGCAGGCTTGAGCCTGTTGTGCCAGCTATGGTGAAACAGCAGTGACTGTGTACACGGGTGCTTCTCAGACTTTACTAGAAACAAATCACCAAAAGGTCTTGTCAAAATGCAGACTCGGACTCAGCAGGTCTAGATAGAGGTGAGTTTCTGCCTTTTCCGCAAGCTCCTATGGGATGCCCACAAGGCTGACCAATGTCTGTGGATCACACTTTGAGAAGTAAGGCGTTTAGATGGATGGTGAGGCCTGAATGGTGTCCAGCTAGAAGACCATCAGACTCACGTAGTAGCATCTGCCAGGGTGGGAGGGGGAGGAAGAGGCAGCACGCTGAGACTTTCATCATTTAGCAGTTTGTTAACACTTAAATATTATTTCAAAATCCTCTTTTGATGATGTACGTTTTCTCTATGGTGTTAGACCATCTTCCATTCATGTCGCAATGCAATCTTTGTTCATTTATCAATTATCAATTCATTAATAAATAATAATTCGTACATCAATAATTTTGTTAATGCAATCTATCTATATTTATTTTTTTCCCTGACAAACATTTATTGAATGCCTACTCTATGTGAGACATTGTTCTAATGCAGAGAACACAGCAGGAAGAAAAACAGACAGTCCATGCTCCTGCTTTTGTAGGAGGAAAGAGCAACTAGAAAAATAAGTGAGTGAATGCATGCATACACACACATGCACACACACACACATGCATGCATACATAGATAAGAAATTCATAGAAGATACACAGGTTTAAAAAAGAAATAGTAAAGTCGTAGAAAGGAGTGGAAATACTCAGGGGAAAGGAACAACCAGGAAAGGCCTGTCTTTGTTACGACCCTGTTGAAGCAGAAACTTGGACAGAGAGAAGGGCAGACCC
Organism: Tarsius wallacei; assembly: GCA_963574415.1. NCBI lineage: Eukaryota > Metazoa > Chordata > Mammalia > Primates > Tarsiidae > Tarsius > Tarsius wallacei. The sequence goes on from CAUYQG010299956.1 coordinate 35,035, forward strand.
CAAGGTCCCAGTTCAGGACTCTGGGCATATTTTGGTCGTGACAGGGGACCTCCATGTGGCTGGAGACAAGCGTAAAAGGGCAAAAGTAGTAGGAGATGACATCATAGTGTTGTGGGGGCAGATGATGTGGAGACTTGATACGGTAAAAGGACTTTAGTCTGAGAACCAGGACACCACTCAATGGCTTGAGCAACAACCCATGTTTTAAAGATGCCACTGAAGTTTTTTTTTTTTTTTTTGAGTTGGAGTCTCACTCTGTCACCCAGGCTGGAGTGCAGTAGCACGCTCACGGCCACGGCAGCCTCGACCTGCTGGGCTCAGGTAATCCTTCTGCCTCAGCCTTCCAAGTAGCTGGAACTGCAGGCACACACCAACACACCCTGCTAAGTTTTTTATTTATTGTAGAGATGAGGTCTCACCAAGTTGCGCAGGTTGGTCTCGAACCCGTGGGCTCAGGCAATCCTCTCACCTCAGCCTCCCAAAGTTCCGGGATTATAGGCATGAGCTACCATGCCTGGCACCACTCATGTTTTTTCTGTTTTTTTTTGAGTTGGAGTCTCACTCCGTTGCCCAGACTGGAGTGCAGTGGCCGCTCCCGGCCACCGCATCCTCGACCTGCTGGGCTCCGTCGATACTTCCGCCTTAGCCTTCCGAGTAGCCGGAATTACAGGCATGCGCTACCACACCCGGCTGATTTTTTGATTTATTGTAGAGATGAGGTCTTGCCAAGTTGCCCAGGTGGGTCTCGAACCCGCGGGCTCAGGCAATCCACTTAGCCTCCCAAAGGCGCGGGATTACAGGCTGAGCCACCAAGCCCGGCTACCACTCATGTTTTCAGGGGATTGCCCTGTGAATAGTCTAGAGGTGAGTGGGGGAAAGAAAGGTGGAAACAGAAAGACCCATTAGGCAGTTAGTTTTGGGACAGGATAATGATGGCTCTGAGGAAGTGACCACAGTATGGGTGGGAAGTGGTTAGTTGTATATTATGGCAGTTAGAGCCTACAGTATATTCCAATGGATTGGATGTGGACTGTGAAAGGAGATGTGCCAAGGATAATTCTAAAATTTGAGGGCCAGAAATTAGCATTTCTGTTGCCTGAGATGTTGGTTCAAGGTTGAGGCATCTTCTGGACATGTACATGGGAACATTGAGAAGACAGCTGGATCTACATGTCTGGAGTTCAGCACATAGGACTGTGCTGTGACCTGTAATTTGGAGTCACCAACACATGGATGATATTTAAATCCATAGGACAGGATGAGTTCATCTAGGGGAGAGTGTGCCTCAAGCAAAGAAAAGATTATAGTGGCAGAAAGGTGTGATACACAGATGTATAAGGGACACTTCTGTTACAAAAGATATTTTAGCAAAAGGAGTACATAACAGGTCACTGTAGCCTTCAGAAATGAAGACCCAAAGACCAAGGGAAAACTGTTTTTATGCTTCAATTCAATGAAGAGTGAACAGCTTTGTAGAAATGCAATTGGACAAGAGAGTATGATCTAATGATGATAGACTGAAGTAGGAAACCCAGCAAGATTTCTCTGTTCATATTATTCTTGGCATCTCTGTTTACCATCTCTTCCTCTGTGTATGATGCATCACTCCTCTGGAGTTAGGGTCTTCAAGGGAGATGGGAGGGAGTGACCTTTTAGGTTAGATGGCTTACTTTGGGGGAGAGAGGCTCTAGGGTCTATGACCTGCCTTGGGAAAAAAAAGTCTAGTTTCTGTGACTTGTTTCCATGGAAAGAGAGGGATGGGAGATGGGAGGATGGGAGGATGTCAGAAAGACTTTGTTTCTGTGGCCTCTCCAACATCTTCAGTTCCAAGTACTCATCATTTGCAGGTGCCACACCTTGGGACATAGTGTCCTGAGCCACAACAGGTATAAGAGAGGGTACTCCAATGTCCACAGAGAACACAGACAGGACAGAGAAGAATGAAAATCAGTCATACATGAGTGTGTTTTGGCAAACTGATGTATTTCCTTCCATGATCCTAGAAAGTCAACCCTCTTGGTATAGATGTTTATAATGTCTGATAGTGCTTGGATGTAGGGTCATAACTTTGCCTATAGGTGGTGCCATGTCTTTAAAAAGGAAATATTCAATAAGCATATATTTCAGAGTTTGAGTTTCTGTAATATAAGTGAAGACTTCAGTGGTTTTGTAAATTTGGAATTCACTTTGAGTTTACTTCAATACACACATACAATTAATTTAAAATTAATCAAATTTATGGTACCTTTCTAATACACGTGTAAAACGCTAATATTTGTTTTCGCAACAAATATTCTTAATCTGAAATTTAACCTTACCACACGGGTTTTGGATCAAAATGTGAAATGATTTCTTTGCTGTGTTTCCAACACTATTCTTTGCCATTTCTCTGTAATTGGCATCTCAGATTCTTTTTTGCAAGGTGAAAATCTGTGTGAAAATCCTCCCAATTCTTTTACTTCCCAAAGCCAAACTTTGAAAGATTTTAATATAAGTGACTTGGTAGGGGCAGGCCAGAGTAGTCAGAGTAGTTACAACTCGGATGCTGAAATTTTACTCATTAACAAGTTTTTAAATAATTAATAGGTTTGTGTTTAATTGCTTCTGTGTATACAATCTTGGTTTTTCTGAAAACCATCGTTAATTTTCAGTTAGTTCCACTTGAAGTAACAAGGCTTAATGCTTCCAGTTGGAAAAAAAATGAATATTTATGAACATTTGCTCTGTCTGAAGCTAGAGGAAAAATAGGATTATCCAGTTCCTTAATGTTTAAAAAGGATGGGGGGGAGAGAAGTTTTTCCATTTTGGTCTCTGACAATATGTTTATCTGGCGAGTTTGGATCTCTGACCCCAACTAATTTCTCTAGAGAGCTTGTTAAATTTTATTTTGAGTGGAAATTCTGTCCTCAAACATTTCTGTTTTCTAAAGACTACACTTAGGATAATGTAGCACTCCGACACACATCGTGCTGTGCAAGTGCCGGTTCTGGCATGGACGCCAGTTGGACAACGGCTGTCACTTGGGCACAAGTGAATGGTTCTAAGGCCAGCTTGGAGTGTGAGACATACGCCAGAGCCCACTGTGTGTCCAGTGCCAGTGGGCTCTGCAGCCTGAAGCAGCAAATACATCCTGTGATGCAGCTCCCGAGTGGCTTCTGTCCCCTTCCTCTGCACCCTACAGTTGGAAGGAGTAGCTGGGATCACGATGGAAAGGCATCATTTGCCAAAAAAGAAAGAAGTCTGTTTGTGGGAGGTGGGGAAGTTTTTAAAAGGTAATGGATTATGGGCGGTTTTATATATTTTTATTTTGGCTCTGTGTTTTCCAAATCATTTATCATTATTGGGTAACATGATAACAGAAACATCTGTTCACAATGGCTTTTAAGAAAAAGACACTTGAAAAGCACATGTCTGAAGTTATTCGGTAATGAGGTTTGCTTGCCTGTTTCATTGAGCTGTTTTTTGTGGCTGGAAAGAAAGCAAGATCATTTCATATGTGCATAACTAACCAGTGTGTTGCTTAGTTTTGCCTGTTTTTCATTATTACAAAAATGGTAACTTATTGAATGTGGTCTTCCGGGACTTGTCTTTTTCACGCAACATTGTGTTTCTGAGATCCAGCCACGTCGTTGTGTGTATCTTGTAATTCATTTCTTTTTAATGATGTATCCTAGGGACTTGTCATCTCACAATATTATGCTTCTCAGATTCAACCATGTTGTTGTGTTGCTGTAGTCCATTTGTGTTTAATGGGGCGTAATATTCCATTGGTGAATATACTACTATTTTCCTTATCCACTTTCCTGCTGTTGAACCTTTGGGTTGCTCCCGGCTTTTTGCTAATCTGAATGGTGCTGGCCCCCAGAGCACCTGTGCATTAATTTTTTAAAGGTATTCACCTGGAACTCTATAGCTGTTCTTCATTGTTACTGTTATTCTTGGTCTTTTGCAAGTCCACATAAATTTTAAATTCTCACATCTTTGCATTTTCAACTTTTCAAGATAATATCGAATTGTTTCCAAAGTAGCTGTACTCACTTGCACCACTCTCTCAAAGGTTTATTAGCTGCTGTCAATCCCATTTAGGTAAAATGGTATCTCATTGTATCTTAGTTTACATTTGCTTGACTTCTTTTATTTATTTTTTTGAGTTGGAGTCTCACTCTGTTGCCTAGGCTGGAATGCGGTGGCATGCTCGTGGCCATGGTAGCCTCAACCTGCTGGGCTCAGGCAATCCTTCAGCCTCAGCCTTCCAAGAAGCCAGAACCACAGGCGCACACTACCATGCCTGGCTAATTTATCTATTTATTTATTTATTGTAGAGATGAGATCTCACCAAGTTGCCCAGGCTGGTCTCAAATCCCTGGACTCAGGCAATCCTCTCACCTCAACCTCCCAAAGTGTTGGCATTACAGGCTTGAGCCACTGCTCCCAGCTCCTTGCTTGCCTTCTGATGAGACCAATTATCTGACTTGTTTATAGACGTGTATGCATTTCCATTTCCAGGAAATGACAGTTCACATCCATTGCACATGTTAGCATTGGTTCATTTCTTTACTTCGTATCAATTTAAAGGGCTTCTTCATATATACTGAGAACTAGCATCTTTTTTATTTCAGTTATATGTGCTAAAAATATCTTCTCTCAGTTTTTAGCTTTCTTTATAGTGTGTTTTGGTAAATAAAAGTTTTTACTGCAACTTAGTCAACATTATCAAGCTTTTAAAAAATATTTATTTTCTAGTTCTGTTTAAGAGTGCTTTCTCGATCTCAAGCTCAGAAATATATACTTCCGTATTTTCTTTTAAACTTTTTTGAGTTTTGCTTTTCCCTTATGAATTTTAAATTTATTTGAAATCTATTTTGTGTATAACGTAAGGTGGATAGCCTGCTTCACTTTTTAAAACTATGGATATCCAGTTGCGCCAGTGCTATTTATCGAAAAGTTGCTTGTCACCCATTATTTTGCTGTTTTCTATCACTGTTTTTTTTCATGTGTGGGTCTGATTCTGGTTTCTCACTACTTTATATCTGGCCAGTTTATCCACTTCTGTATTACCTTACTGCTGCTTCCCAGTAAGCGTTCATATCTGACACTGCAAGTCTTTTATTCTAGTCTTTACTTTTACAGTTATTCTTGGACCTTTGCATGTCCACACAAATTTTAAAATCCATTTTTTTCAAGTTCCATAGAATCCATATTAGAATTCAGATTGGAAATACATGGCATCTCTAGACCAATTTAGGGAGCACCAACAGACAACTTTTGGATGTTGAGTTTTCCTGTGATAAAAATGGACATATTGCACCCCCAAATAAGAAACTACTATGAAGTAAGAGTAGAAAATAGTAAATGGGCTGGAAAGCAAAACGAAAGTGGCTCAGAGCTGGGTTACTGATTGGGAAGATAAAATGAGGCAGCTTCCTATCACATAAGAACAAGACGATAGGCTGTGCTTGGTGGATCAGCCTGCAATCCTGCCCTTCGGGAGGCCGAGGCGAGAGGATTGCCTGAGCCCACAGGTTTGAGACCTGCCTGGGCAACTTGGCGAGAACTCGTCTCTACAATAAAGCAAAAAGTAGCCGGGCATGGTAGCGCGCGCCTGTAGCTCTGGCTACTTGGAAGGCTGAGGCGGAAGGATCGCTGGAGCCCAGCAGGTCGAGGCTGCAGTGGCTGGGAGTGGCCACTGCACTCCAGTCTGGGTGACAGAGTGAGACTCCAACTCAAAAAAAAAATTTTTTAAAAAGAAGAACAAGACGATAAAAAGAGAAATAATGAGAAAAAATTAAGAGACATGGATGATAGAAACAAGAAAAAAAATAATTACCTAATAATGGGTGATCCAGAAAGTGATGAGAGACAAAAAGAGTTAAAAGAATTATTAAGAAACAATAGGAAAAAAATGACTTGATGTCAAGAATATCTTGAGTCTAAAGAAACTATTGAACACTAAACAATTACAATGTTAATGCACATTTTCATTTTGAATGCACATTTCATATATATATTACATTTTAATGTAGTTAATACATATTTTATAGACGCTTTTAAATGTGTACTTGGAATTTTAGCCCTAAATACAGCTAAAATTTTTGAAATCTAAAGGGTTTTTAAAAATGTTTTTGTTTTTAAGTTAATACCAAAAATGTTTTGAAAAGAGTCTGCAAGGACTCTTTTCAAAACAGCAAGAATTAGAATCACATCAGATCTCTAATTTTCAACATAAAATTCTACGATAACAAGGGCAAACTCTCCAAAGTTATAACAGAAAAGGACTTGAACTTACAATTATGTACTAAGTTTAATAGTTAAGAAAAAAGACAAAATAATCTTCTAAACATGCAAATCAAAAAATATTATTCCACCTGTAAAATGTTCCTGAAAGAAAAGTCCTCACACATAAATACCAGCAAAGCAAACGCTGACTCCCAGAAAGAAGACAACATGCAACACAGGGAAAGTGTAAGACCAAAAAAAGGAGAAAATGCAATTTCAGTCAAAATCTTCAAAATATTGTTGTCTTTATTTTGAATAAAATTGTTACTCAAGAATTAAAAGAAGCCATAATATGAAAAACATCAGAGCAGTTTGAAACTAAAATTCAGGAAATCTTAAAACCCAGATCACTAGGACAGGGACTGTAGAAAGACTAGACTCAAAGTCTTGTCTTCATTTTCTAGAGGCTTTAGGATTTGATTAATTGTGGGACGCCATGGGAGAAAAAGATACATGTTTGGCAAAAATTTTAAAGGTGATGATTAATTTACTGGAATTGGGGCATAGATATTCTAAACTTCTCGAAGAAAAATATTAAAGAAAAGAAATGACATTGGTGCAGCAAATTCTAAGGAGAAAAAAGAGAGAAGTACCAAGATAGTAGGAATGAAAGGAAATATCGCTTACATCATGTGTAGGAGTTAAAATTCAATTTAAAGCAAGACAAAAATGCCAGAAGTTGATTTCAAGAAACGCACCTAAAACAAAACAAAACAACAAAGAGAAAAGATAAGCAAATGGGCATCCATGTCAAGAAGATAATAATAGCTGGAAAGTTTGTGGCACTTGTGATTAGAGATTTAAAAACAAAGAAATTAGCCCAGAGGCTGTCTGGCTTCCAGCTGCCAGTCCTCTGAGCTGCCTTTGCTAAGTGCTTCCACGAATTGTTTCATTTAATATTCATAAGAAATCCATGAGCTCAATGGCTTTATAGTCATTTTACAGATGAGAAAATCAAGATTCAGAGAAGATAAGCAATTTGCCAAAGATCACGGAGCCAGAAAGTGGCAGAGCTGGAAACGGAAGAGTTGAAATGTATGTGGACAACCTCTTGGGTAAAGTATAGCAAGCCAGGCCAGCTGGTATGAATGTTTTCTCTGTCTTGGTCATCCTGTTATAATGAAAATCAAAGTGCTCTCCAACCTGCAAGCCAGAGCCTGGTAGACAAACAATTTCCCACATCTCCAATTTGTCCTCTCTCCCCCTTGTCCAGAACACTCTGAAATCAGAGTCTGTCCTTGGTCCTCAAGGAGATCGCACCAGTTCCTCAGTTCGAAGACTATGAAAGTTCCAACTTGTGTCAGAATGAACTTTAATACAAGGAAAGACAGTTAAAAGCAGAATCTTTGTTTACAGTGACACCTGGATCTCCTGCCCAGAATCATCTAGAAAACTCTAATCATCAACTATTTGTATCACAGGATCACCACGACCAGGGTATTGTCCATTGTCTGGGCCTCTGTCCATTGTAAACAGAGGCTGGTCTTGTTCCTGTGCATTTGTGCCGCTGGCCCAGGCCCCCGTGCAGTGGAGACAGCGCTGTTCTGTGTGGCCTGCCGAGTGCCGGCTTCGCCTCCTCCCTGGCCTGGCGGAGGGGCAGGATTCCATGAGGGTGGGTTGCCAGCCTCAAACCATGCCTGTTCCGTTTAATCCACAGACAGGTAGAGAAAGGATAAAAAGTAATGAGCCGTTGTTTGCAAATGCTTGGAGGCTCCCACCGTGGGGTTCCAGCCAAAGCATTGTAGTTATTTTAAGATGATACAAATCACTGATTCTGTGATATAGAAAGAATGTGCCCAGGGCCCAGTGCTTCCCAGGACGCCTGCGCTGGCGCGGCTTGCCTTCTCTTATCCTGCAGAATCCTTCTTTCCAGCAAAAATTTCCATAGAGCAGAGCCCAGCTCCTGTGAAGATCTATTTAAAGGCCTCTGCGGGTGCTGCAAGGGCCAGGCAGAGTGTGGTCCAGCCTCCACGGATGGGCTGAAGGTCCCAGGACGAGGCTTCTGCGGATCGCCCCAGTTCAGCTCCGGCCTCAACTCCATCCGCCACCTCCTGTCCTGTCCTTTCTTCCTCTAGACTGTTGCTTGTCATTCTTCTCTGCCTGCACAGCCTTCACCGGCTCCCCATCTCTGCGCCTTTGAAAATCCCAGCCAGGTGATGGGGGAGATGACAAAGATTTAGAATTAGAACCAATAGGACCAAGAGTTAGGACTGAAGGCCGGGATTCAGGCTTAGCGTGATCTTGGATGGGCCAGCTCACATCACGGCCGTCACTACCGTCGCCATCCTCTTGTCTCCATCACAACAGCAGCAGCAATAACAACAGCAGCAGTAATGATAACAGTCATGCAGTGACACTATTAAGATCAAGGCTAATTTTTAAATCTACTGTTCACTCTGAGCCTAAGCAGCTTATCATGGAGCCATCACATCAACATCATGTGTTGATGATGTTTTACAGACAAGTTAAACATGGATCCAGAAGTTCGAGGAGGGCCTCCTATTGCACAATTTCATTTATAGGAGATATCTAGAGTTGGCAAACCCAGAGGGTAGCACATCAGTCTGGTTTCTCTTGAGAAGCAGAATCACAGAAACTGTGTGTGTGTGTGTGTGTGTGTGTGTGTGTGTGTGTGTGTGTGGAGAGAGAGAGAGAAAGAGAGAAGCAGAGAGAGAGAGAGAGAGAGAGAGGCAGAGAAAGAGACAGAGAGAGACACACACAGAAAGAGACAGAGAAGGAACAAGGGAACGGGGGGAGGAGAGAGAGTGTGTGTCAGAGAGACAGAAAGAGAGGGATAGTGAGTCAGTCTTTTTGTTCTATACAGTCCCTCAAGGGATCAGATGACACCCACTCATACTGAAGAAAGTTGATCTTCTTTACTTTGTCTACTGATTCAAATGTCAGTTTCATCTGGAAACACCCTCATGGACATACCCGGAAATATTGTTTTACCGGTTATCTGGGCATCCCTTGGCACAGTCAAGTTGTCATATAACATTATCGATCACAGATGGAAAGTAAATGAGTGGGTGCCAGGGGCTGGGGGCTGGGGGTCCCGGGGAGTGACTGCTCATGGGTACAGGGTTTGCTTTTGGGGTGATGAAAAAGTTCTGGAACTAAAGAGTGATGATGGTTGCACAGCATAGTAAAGGTATGAAATACCACAGGATTGCTTCCTTTAAAATAGTGAGAATGGTATTATGTGTATTTGACCACAGTGCATAAAAAGTTCAAGGAATGTGTGTGAGTCTGTCTGAGTCTAACTTTTATGATTTCAATCATCTTGCTTCCTTGCTTTCTTTACGTAACTTGACTTTGCTTTCCCAGCTGTGGAGTGTGGAGAACAAAATTTCTCCCAGATATATAACTGGAGGAGCAATTAAAAATGCGGGGACTTTAAAAAAAAAAATTATTAAAGCTCACACAAGATAATGTGTGAAGGCATCACATGAGAGTTTGACAACCAAAGGGTCTGCAAAGTTGGGCTATCCGACCTGGACAAATGAACTTTGCTTGAAACGGTGAGTAAGGATTTAACTGTTTCAGATGCCTAACTTTAACACTTCCAGGGTTTTAAAAAAAATTTCAGATACGATAACAATAGAAAGAAGAAGAAGGAGAAGAAGAGAAGAAGAAAGCAGAGGAGGAGGAAGAGGAGGAGGCAAGGAGAATGAAGGAGGGAGGAGAAAGGAAGGAAGATAGAAGGAAGAAAGAAAAGGCCTCCACCATTTATTGACTGGCTGGTACTATGCCTGGTACGGGATAAATATTTAATCTCATTTGCTCCTCAAACACCCTGTGAGAAGTTTATTATTAGGATCATAGGAGTTAAGCCACCTGTCCAGCATCACATTGCTGGTTCATAGCAGAGTCACAGCCAAGGTCTGCCTGATTCCAAAGCCCACGATCCTATCATTGAACTTGCACACGGGTGCTCATCAGACAACACATGATGTGAGGCTATGTTACAAACAAGCAACGATAAAGCCAGTTCCACGGAAGCTTCTGCCATTGTCATCCAATCACCTTCTAACAGGAACCTGGCGAAACCCTTGGCCACATGTTGCTTGAGAAAGCATCTTTGCACTGGGCAAAACTCGAGGCCTTCTTTCCTCGTTCAGGTTCTCCATCCTCCCACCTCGGCTGTGCCCAACACGTGTCTTGTCTCTGCACGTGTCTTGCTTTGAGGTGCTTAGAGTTGTCGATTTCCCCATTTGCAGCTGTGCAAAGTTAGGACTTGAGCTCACTGTTTCGTCTTCTCCCTTTATAGGCTGTTTCTTTTCTGCCAGGGTGTCACCTCTGAGTAGTTGATGTTGTCACCAATTTCTCCAAGGATCCTGGAGCCCAGGGCTGCGGGATGGCATGGGGAAAAGCACTCCTGTTCCTGCTTCCTCTCTCTCTGGTCCATACCAGAGGAGGGGTATCATGTCTCCTGTTGATTATTGCAGAAGAAAGCAGTGTCAACAGTGCATGGTTGGACACAGGCTCTCCCTCGTCCCTGGTAGGACCCCTGCCCTCTCCTGGGTCTCACTGAGCCACCACTGCCCACCCTTGCCCTCTCCCAAGGCTGCAGAGATGCAAACTTTCCTGTGTAGCCAATGAATGCTCAGTCCACCTAGGAGATGGAAAAGCATAACCCAAGTATGTTTCCAACCAACCTTCAGAGCCTAGACCAAATTCTGCTTCTTTTTGACTTTTTAATTGTTTAATTTCTCCCTCCATGGAGTCCGGTGAGTGGCAGACACTACAAAGAAATGAAACCGACACACTTTCCAGGAGAGGAGGCAGCAGAACCCCCAGCCAAGATGCTCACACATGTCTTCCAAATGACCTTGAGTGACATAGCCAGGCAGTATTGCTTCTGGAAGCACTGTTTTGGTTTTACTCCCACGTGGAGACAGGTGGGAATTTTTAGAACTGCCACATGGAAATAAGAGTATGCCTGTTTGTCCTGACAAGGAGTGGACCGTCCTCACGAGAGCATCCATTGCCTGATCCACCCACCATGCCTGATGCTTAACTTAGGGAACTGCATTTGTTCCATAGACCTTGGCTAGGATGACTGTTGACCGGCCAGGGACAGTGCACGTTTAGGGAAACACCCTCCTTCACCAAACGGCGTCCACTTGAAGCTCAGAGTGCCCGGATGTCACGGCCATCCTGGTCTGTTTTCCTACACTCCCCTTCTTTGGCTGTCACCCATTCTTATCTGGGCTGCCTTTGTCTCGAGGGTTCAGCTTTGCGGGGGCAGCCCTTGTGCCCAAGACCTCTTCTGTCTGCTTGTCAGGGCTGTGCGGTTTCCTCCTCCCTTCTTCTGCAATCGCAGACAACCTTGCCTGCCTCCCTCTCTCCCTCCCTCTGCCCTGCCGTGCTGCCTGTCAGTCATTCTTTCCAGTCTGAACCCTCTGGATTCCTGGCCTGTGTTCTCCTCTCCTCAGCTCCCCTTGTCCGTCTGCACCTGAGCTAGCACCTTCTGTTTGTTTCTGTCCTGAGACCGTTCATGTCTCCCCAACATCTTCTTCCCGTTGTTCTCATCCTTCTGTCCTCAGAGCCCCATGTCACCAAGGGCTCTCTCTGGCGCTTTCTGCAACCACATGCCTTCCTCCACATTCTTTGACACCACTGCCAGCCTTGGCATCTCCCTGGAGCTCCAGAAATACCCAGAATGCTCCCTCCAGCTGTTCTGCTGCCGAGGGGCTCCCCTGCCCTGTCATGCTGTGGCGCCTGGTGGGAAATGCTAGCTGAGGTCCGCCCCCCCGGCTTTCTCTATGCCATCCTCTCTGACTCCCAGAGGGCTAAAGGGAGGGACTACCTCTATGGGCTTATGCCCTACGCCTTCCCCATGCTCTCTGGACCTTGTCACACTGCCACAGCCCACATCCCACCCTGGGGATGCTGCCGGTCAATGCTGGGCTCAGATGCCCCCCTGAGAGCCCTTGGGCCCCTAGACACCCTTTAATCTGAGGTAAAAGCAAGAAGTAGATTTAAGGCCGTGCTTCCTCAGTGTGTGACTGCCGCCTTCCTAAGGCCTTGAACACACTACCGAGCATCTCACAGCTACACGATTCTGTTCTCATTTTCAATGAAGAAACCATAAGCATAAATAAGTCATTCCTAGGGGCCCATCAACTCCCCTGGCAATAAAGTGACTAGTGCGCTAACTAGGATACTCGTTGGACCCTTTAATAAAATGGGTCTAATAATAATAACAATCATCTATGAGTAATAGCAATAATAATCTTGTAAATAACAATGACACCATGCTGGGCACAGAGTAAGCATTTCCTAAGTAAATATTATCTAAGTGTTGAGGCATGACAGAAACGATCATGGAGGAATCTGATTTGTCGAAATGGAATCTTGCAATGAGTAGTTAGGAAACAGAAAGCCTCCTTCCGTTCCTGGGGAATGAAGGCAGGAGAGGGTTGAGTGGGCAGGCGTTGCATAATGGTGTTCTTTCGATGCTCATTAAGTTTTGCTTCGTGTCATTGCCAGGGCCCCTGAGCGAGCTTGCGCAGGGCGAGAAGGCATCTTTAGGATATTTAAGATCTGGTGTGTGAGGCTTGGTGCAAATGCTCCTGGCAGGTTTGAAATATCAAAGGGTAAAGCAAGGCAATTGGAACAGAGACCCTGCAGGACCAAATTCAAAGATTGTAGCCGCAAGTTAATGAACCGTAGCTCTCCATCAAATGCCCCCCATCGTGTGTCAATAAAATATTCAGAGTGTGCCGACCAAGATATCTCAGATATATTTTTTATCTGGGCTCCCCCAGGACCCCATTAGAGCTTTCATGTCGGCTGCTGGAGTGGTCAACAACCAAGATTCTCAGCACTTGATGTATATTAGATAATTCCTTTCTCTTAAAAACACTCCAGCATAGAGTGTGGTATGATTCCCATTTTACAGATGAAGAAACTGAGGTCTAGTGAAGTCATACAACCTGTCCGTTGTGACACAACCAGCAAGTTACAGAGCCGGGCCTGGCGTCCAGATATGTCCACTCAGCAGATGTCTGTGCCGTTGACAACCACTCGGAAAGGCTTCTGGTGGTGTATTCAGAATCTGGGATCTTTTAGTCAACCTACAGTATCTGACCTTCTAAATCAGATTGTGGGAAGTGGAATCCAAGCGTTAGCCAGAGTTAACGTGCAACTTCCTGGAACGCCCTCTCAGGGTGTTTAACTGTGCCACGTAAGTGGCTGCAAAGAGCTCAGTGCAATTTGTTTCTCACTGTGACTTCGCACCTGCACCCAGGGGTCCAGAAATAGCACGGTTCATCCCGATCGCAGTTTTGCAGACACCCATGCTATACTCAACAGATGTCTTTCGATTCTGCAATATTTCCAACTGTCAGAGCTGAAAAAGCAATAAATAATAATGTTCTCACATTTACATAGCAATTGAACACACTGCATAGTAGAATAACTTTGTTTCTTTTCATTTCAATATTTTGTAAAGCCTCCTGAATTCTCGGGACGTTTGCATATCATTCCCAGGATGCTTGTGGAAAGCAAATATTTAGACTACATGGACATTATTCCGTTTTAGAACATATTTTTTTTTTTCAGGAAAATAAATGTTACTTAAAGCAGATGGTGCTGCTGTCTCTGATCACAGCTCGTAAGCCTCCTTAATTTATTTTTGCACTCTTTGTATGATACTATCTTTAAAATATCCCCTTATGGCAACCACAGATGTGCATGAGGTATTGACCATCTTTTCTTTTCTTTTTTTCCCTACTGGAGATTTGTTCTGAAGTAAGCTAATCCCAAACAAACCCCAATGTGGGTTATCCTTCATTAAAAGAAAAAAATCTGCGGCTTTCAGTCCGGTACAACAAGCCTCAAAGGGCTACCTCGATGCTTTGTTGCAGACTCGCATAACACTGCACGTGCTCGGAGGTAGCAGGCGTTTGTTCACATCTGGAAAAGCTTCTTGTTGTTCTGAAATTTTTGATACAACAGTGGTGGTGATTTATGAGGGCTCTGTCATTTCAGACTCTGTCAGCATTAACGGAAGGGAAGGCCCGGGATTTGTGGTGCTAACTGAGAGTACATTTCAGAATCCACAAGCTTTGTCCAACTGGGTCAAAATTCGTGCGCTGGGAGGAGACACACAGAGCGGTGGCTGCATGAACCACTGGAGACTGGGCCTCAGGAAGGCAGCTTCGAGCTCACCCCGGCCAATGCCCTCCCGTAAGTGCAGGGTAAGCAGGATACAGTACTTAATAGCCAGGAGTTGCATTTCATTTAATTGAGCTTCTCTGATTATTGAAAAATGGTTGCAGGAAGATTAAGCTTTAGAAGTAGCAGCATTAGCAAGTAGCGGAGGAATGTGGTGATCCATCAATCTACAGAGCACTGGGCACCGCCACTCCACTGCCTTTGACTTTATTATTAATAATAATGAATAATCATAGCCAGGCTTTCCGAGGAGTGTTTTTTGCAGAATTCCAAGGCGCTGTCCCAGTATTAACCTGTTCTCTTGGGGCCCTTTGCAATTCCAAAATTCAAGGGAAATGAGTGACAGAGGCGAGTCACAAGCCCACGGAGGGAGGAGGGGGCTCACAGGTGAGTGTTGTGAGCCAGTCAGAACTGCCCAGCCTGTAGTTCTGTGGAGATGCCAGACCCCGATCCAGGGGAGCTGGAGCTCTGTGCAGGCTGCCCATGGCTTAGGGACTGGCCGGGGCTCTGGCTTTCCCAGCTGCTCTGTCACCTCCCAGGTCTCAGCTGGCTCGTCCGTTGAATGGGGTGAGAGATGGAGGGAGATGAAGACCCTGCAGGTTGCAGGAGATAAGCTGTGTAAATGATTGCATTTAGAAGGTGATCAATAACTATTAATCAATTTCTATATGCAAGGTGGGCGATCCAGTCCTACCCTGGCTTACATGGGTATCCCAGAGGTCAAACGGGCACTCGCAGAGATGTGTCAAGCAGACATTTACTCATTCTCTGAGAGGTATTTGATACCATTATGGACCTAGGTCTATGTGGTCAACCAGGACCCAGCCCTCGATATGCACATACAAGTTAGCAATAAAAGAAAAATATGGTAACACTCTGGGTGGGAAGGGAGGGGGTATAAAGAATTCTGTGGATCCAGAGAGAATGAGAAAGAAGCTTCCTAGGATTCATAAATTCATTCATTCCTTCGTCCATTTATTCATATATCTGTTCATGCATGACACTTAATTGAACATCTTCTATGTGCCAGGCATTATTCTAGGTACTGGGATTAGAGGGGACAACAACTGGAAGCATAGACAGCGGACTGTCAGGTCCTGTGGCTGCCCTAAGAATGCTCCTTCGAATACAGGGAACAGGACTGACCAGGGCCCACTGCTGTGCTTTGAAATCTTTGCCCACGTTTGCACCCAAGTCAAGGACCCAGTGCAGCAGGTGTCCCATCTCAGCTGACTGCAGCTCAAAGGCGCCCCAGCGGCCTGACCAAAACTACCCGTGATTTCCCAGAAGCCTTGGCTTTGACCCAGCCTTCTCTCTGCTCCCCTTCACTGGGGTTAGAACTGCCCATGTGTCTGACCCATCCCTAGTATTTTCAGGAGATTCTAAAGGAAATTCTCGGTTTCTTTCAGACGTTTTCCCTAATAAAATCCTGCATGTTAAACCCCATCCTGATGTTTGCTTCTGGGAAAACCCAGATGAATGCAGACATTTTGTGGAAAAATAAAGCAAGGAAAAGAGAGAGGGATGGGATACGAGCCCTGGGAGAGCTAGCTGTTTAATATCTAAGGCAAGAGCGCTCTTACTGAGAGAGGACAGATATAGGTGGTGGGAATGTGGCAAAGGGTAGAGCCAAGTATGGCCGGAGCAGAGCTAGCAAGGGGAGAGCGTCAGGGATGGGGACCCAGAGGCAGCCAGGGACCAGACCTGCGAAGGTCTTTAGACCATGGCCCGGAGCTTGACTCTCATCTGAGTGGGCAAGAAGATACTGGAAGGCATAGAGTAAGAGCACAGGCATGATCTTTGTGACGCTGTGGAAGGCTTCCTCCAGCTGAAAATAAACTGCGTGAAGGGAGGGGGGTGCACACCAGGAGACAGGAAATGAGTGAGACTTCCACCTTGAATCTTTAGAGGGGAGGTGGGGGCGGCTTGGAGCAGGTTTTCAGCCCTGCAGAGGTCACAGGGGGTAAGGTCAGGGATTGCCTGAGCAAATAGAGCCCACCGCATCTCCTGAGGGGCTGATTAGAAAGAATACAGGAAAGTCTCGGGTCTAGCTGAGTCAGTGGAAGCCCCAATTATTAGTATGGAAGATATCAGGAAGAAGCAGTCTTTGGAAGGACGTCAAAACTTCTGTTTTCAAAAGGCTGTTTGGGAGGCCTCTTAGAATCTACGGAGAGATGTCCAGAGCAGTGGGATATGTGCACCCAAGTCTTGGGAGACGATGCGGTTGGAGACATAAGGAAGACCTCAAGGGAGGAAGAACATCCCACAGGCTGAGACTCAAGAGGGCTCTCTGGAGAGAGACGAGCAGGACACTGACAGGAGGCAGGTGCAGCCTGGGGAGTGCTTGGAAACGAAAGAGGTGCATCCCAGCCAGGACAGGTGGGGCCTACTTGGAGGATGGTCCGTCTTGGCTCGGTGTCAACTTAACTGGACCACAGAGCGCCCAGATACCTGGATAGGCATGATTTCCGTGTGTGTTTTTGGAAAGAAAGTCACAATTGAACTGGTGGATTGAGTAAAGCGTATGACTCTCCCAGTGTGTGTGGACACCATCCAGTCTGAGGATGTCCTAAGTTGCATCACAGGCTAAGAATGGATTCTTTCTCTCTGTCTTCGTGTTGGTCCTCTTCTGTCTTCAGACTCAGACTTGGACTGCAAATACCCGGGTGGCTGAATTTCTGTAGGTAATACGGAGCCTAATGTAGCTAAAAATTCTGCAGCAGAAAAAAGAAACCTACTCTCTGATTTTACGAGTTCAGTGATTTTTAGGAACCTCATATAAATGCAATCATGCAGTTATTTGTCCTGGGATGGGCTTATTTTACTTACATACTGTCCTCCAGTTTCATTTATGTTGTTGCATAAGTCGGAATTTCTTCCTTTTTAAAGGCTGAATCATTTTCCATTGTGTTTATCCTATATTTTCTTGACCCATTCATCTACCAATGGACTTTGGATTATACCTTAAAGATTGTGAATAATGCTGCCATGAACATAGAGATGTGCATATCTCTTTGAGAGTCTGATTTCAGTTCTTTTGGGTGTATACTCAGAAGTGAGATGAATGGATCACATAGTCATTATTTTTAAAACTTTTTGGAGAACTGCCATACTGTTTTCTTTACCTGATGTGCCATTTTAAATTCCCACCAACAGTTTACAAAGCTTTTCTATTTCTCTGCAACCTCATCAACACTTGTTATCTTTTGGTGCTTTTTTAAAAAAATAATAAACAGTCTATAGGTATGAGGTGATATCTCATTGTGGTTTTATATTAGTCTTAAAAACATAACAAATACCCCCAAATAAAAATACTCCTTAAGTCATAGAAAGAAAGAAATACATAAATCTTAAGTGTGTGATTTGATGAGTTCCCACAAACACATTAAGCTGTGTAATGCAAACCCTACCATCATCCAAGAGTGTTCTCTCTGGCCTCTTTCCAGGCAACCCCACCCCTCCCCTACTGCAACCAGTTAGCTGATTTTTTAAATTTATTTTTTACTGCTCTAGAACATACACATGGAAAGATACAATATTTGCTCTTTTGTATAAGGTTTCTTTCATAAAGCTTACTTGTTTTGAGATCCATCCATGTTGCAGTGTGTATCAGCAGTCCATTTTTCGTAAATGTTTGAGTAGTATTCCATTGCATGAATATGCTAAAGTTTGTTGAACTGTTTTCTTGGTGATGGACCCCTGGGTTATATCCAGTTTTTGACTATTATGAATAAACTGCTATCAACGTTCACACACAAATCTTTTTGTGGACATACACTTGCATTTCTCATGTAAAAAACCCAGGAGTGGAATGTTTAGTGCTTTTTAACTTTTCTGAGAAAAGGCCAGACCATTTCCCCAAGCAGTTGCATGGTTCTGCACTTCTACCAACAATGCATGAGAGTCCTCACTGCTCCTCATCCTCACCATCATTTCACCTTGTCGGTCTTTTTAAGTTTAGCCATTCTGGTGGGTGCAGAGTTCTATCACATTGTGATTTTAATTTGTTTTGATAAGATATTGGTTGATATTAGTATGAAAACTAATGATGTTGAGCACTGTTTCATGTCCTTATTGAGCATTCACATACCTTCATCTGTGCAGTGTTTCTTCAAAGGTTTGTATCTTTATAATTGCTTTATCTTTCTTTTAAATAGAACTCCTATTATTATTATTGGAGTTCTTTATTTGTTCTATAATGCTTTCGTTTTTTCCCTATGGCTTACCCATTCATTTTTTTCACTGAATCTTTCTATGAGCAGACATTTGAAATAGTGATGGAGTCTAACTTATCTTTTTTTAAATCTTTTATGGTTATTACTTTCTATGTCTTGCCTAAGAAAATGTTGCCTACCCCCAAGTCACAAAATATTCTTCTATAATTTTTTCTTTAAGAAGTTATATAGTTTTAAGTTTTATGATTAGGTCTATTATCCAGCTCGAATTAAATTTGGTGTAAGGTGTGAAGTTGAGATCAAAATCAATATTTTATCGTATGGGTATCTGACTCTCTCAGAATCTTTTGCCAAGAAGGATATTGTTTCCCCACTGAATTATCTTGGCACCTTTGATGAATAATTGACCATCTACGTGTGGATCTAGTTCTATATTTTGTTGAACTAATCCATATGTCTATTCTTAGGTCAACGTGGACTTGGAATCGGGTATTCCAAATCCTCTAACTTTATTCTTCGTTTTTAACGTCATTTTGGCTATTCTTTGCATTTTAATGTAGACGTTAGATTCAGCTCATCAGGTATTTCATCAGTGCCTACTGGAATTTAGATTATGATTAAGTTGGATCTGTGAGTCCATTGTGAGAGGACGAATCTTAACAACACCAAGCCTTCCATCCCATGGCTATCTTCATGTACCCAGACCTTCTTGTCTTTCTCTTAGCTGTGTTTCCTGGTGTTTAGTGTAGAGCTCTTGCCCATCTTTCATTAAATTTATTCCCAATTATTTAATTGTTAATGAAGCTGCTATAAATGGAGAAGATTTTTAAAGTTAAATTTACCACGGTACATTGCTAATTTATGAAGCTATAATTAATTTGTGTGTGTTGAGCTCATCTCGTATGACACAGTTAACTTTACTTGTTGGTTATCAAAGTTGCTTTTAGATGTCTTAGGATTTCCTGTTAAGGAAGTCTTGCCATCTGTGAGCTAAGACGGCTATACTTCTTTCTTCCTAATCTGTATGCCTTGGTTTTTCTTGACTCATTACAACGGCCAAAATACCTACTAATTTAGAATACAAACAATGAGAGTAAACAACATTGCCTTGCTCTTATCCTAGGGGGAAAGCAGCTCACAGCAAAACATTTAGTATGGAGTCAGTCATAGTGTCTTTTAAAATCACATTGATTTAAAATTTGGTAAGTTTAAATACTAATTGGTGCTCAATGTTGTCAATTTTTTGTGAATTTATTTAAGTGAACTTTTGATTTTTACCTTAATTATATTAATAAGATGAATCCTGTTAATTAATTTTCAAGTACTAAATTTACCTTGAACCTTTTTTATACATTTTTGATTTTGATTTGCTAAAAGTTGATGAACTTTTACAGTTATGTACAAGAGAGACACTGAGATGCAGCTTTCTGTGAATCTTTCCTTTCTTCCTCCCTCCTTCCCTTCTCTCCTTCCTTCTCATGATTTTTTCATGTTTTCACACCTCAGTGTCGCTGGTCTTATAAAACAAATTGATGGTATTCTTTCCTTTTATATTTTCTGAAGGAGTTTATAAAGGATTAGTATTATTTCTTCCTTGGATGTTTGACAGAATTCACCAGTGAGACCATCTGAGTCCGAAGCTTTGCTTGTCAGAAGGTAATTAAAAGTCAGATCAATGTGTTTAGTAAATAATGGGCTATTTGGACTTCCCACTTCATTTCATATCTGTTTTGATAAGTTGCATTTTTCCAGAAATGTGTCTATTTCATCTACATCATTAAATTTGTCAACAAAAAATCATTCTTAATATTCTCTTGCTACTCCTTAACGTCTGTCGGATATGCAGGAATGTGCCCTTGTACAACCCTGATGTTGTTGATCTGCGTTATATCTCTTTTGTTGTGACTAGCTGGCTACATGTTTATCATCTTAAACAAATTTCCAAAATCCAAACAATGGTTTCATCATTTTTTCTCTATTTTATTGATTAGTCTCCTTATCTTTTTTTTCTTGTTTACTTTGCTTTTCTTTTTCCAGCATTTTTACATTGGATCTTAGATCACCGATTTTAGATATTTTTTTCTTCCCTAATATAAATATTAAAGCTATCTATTTCCTTGTATGACTGCTTTAGCAGTATCCCACACACTTTGACCCAACATACTGTCAATATCACTCAGTTTCTTCCTCCCTGTTGGGGACAGAAAGTTAAATCTCTGTTTGGTCCCCTTAGACTTTGCTGGCTGCTTGGAGTCTGCCCTGCACATGCATAGTTCAGGGGTCATTCAGCAATCTGGGCAGCATTTATATGCAGAATATTTTGTGGCTCTCTTCTTTCCAGAGTCTCCCCTCTGCCCATCTTTCCAACTGATAAAATTGCCCCAAAATCTTCCTTTGGCTTTTCAAGTCTGTTAGCTGTTGATTTTCTTTTTCTTTTTGAGTTTATCCATCTCATATCCCTGAGGAGGTCTTGACCTCAGACAAAAAGAAACTTACCCCATGTCAAGCTTTCTTTCAAGTGTTGAGCTCCTTCCAGTTCCTGCCTGTTTGCGGTCACCCCCCTTGTCTTCTGAATTTTATAGTTGTTATCTGATAGGAGCTGCTTTGCCATATTGGGAAAAAGAACATTGATGGGTTTCTTTGTAATGACTTTGAAAAGAGCAAGTTTAGTGAAACACAAAAAGTCTAACTGGAGGAAGTTAAAGAAGAAATGCTCAAGGAGGGTGTGAAGAGGGCGAGGTAATAAAGCTTTAAAGAAAAGAGGGAGGGAAAATACTCCAGGAGAGTATATTCCATTTAGACAAAGTCGAGTTGTATCTTGTTCACCACTGTGTTCCAGTGCCTAACACCATGACTAGCCCATCTTGGGTGATTTATTGATATTTCTTGTATGAATTTGAATGCCCTTTTTATCTATTGTATCTCAATTCTGTAGCTGACATATAGGAATTATACTAATTAGAATTCAAGTTTGGCTACACATAATTGGGCCACAAGATAAGAATGACTTAAACAAGATAAAAGTTTCTTTCTCCCTCCAGTACGTTTCCAAGCTGATAGGATAGTTTTCACCTGCAAAGCCATCCAGGAGCTGAGGACTCTCCTGCATCAATGCTCTTCCAAGCCTTCCATGTTGTCCTACATTTTGAGGGAAGAACACAGACGTTACGCACTTACCACTTCTCATCATTTGAATTGGCAATCATTTAGTCAGATGGTTCTACCCAGCCATCTAATGAGCAGAAAATCTATTACAATGGAAGCAGTTGAGAACACATACTGAGGGACAAGTTCCATACCGGAAGCAAAAAATCAGTGTAATAAATGCATGAGAAATTTTACATCCTATTTCATGACTTATTTGGGAGTGTCACCATTTTGGAAATTGTTCTGGGATTGCCATATGTATCCTCAGCTTACTGCTGTCTACATAGAGTGTCATTTCACTCGCAAATGTGAGAAGTTTACACAAATAGAATTTGATTTGCCCACCTCGTTCTTTGTGCTACTGTCTTGATATACCTGACCTCACGGTATGTTAAAAACCACATGTCATCATGATGCTATTTTTGACAATAATTTCCCTTTTAAGAGAATTAATAGAAGGATCGGACTGCAATAAAAAAAAAACTTAGTCACACATTTACCATTTTCTATGATCTGTATTCCTTTCTGCGGATACATCTTTCCATCTGGTACCCTTTCCCATTGGCTTGAATAATGTCCTTTAGTATTTCTCATGGGGCAGTTCAGATGGTAACATATTCCCCTAACTCTTTAAATATTTACTCTCATTTTTAAAGATGCTTTCGTTGAGTGTAGAATTCTGCATGGAATCTCCATAGTGATTTCCATAGAGGTTGTACTAATTAACACTCCCACCAACAGTGTATGTGTTCTCGCATGGCACCAACATCAATTGATTTTCTTTTTTTTTTGAGTTGGAGTCTTACTCTGTCGTCCAGACTGGAGTGTAGTGGCCGCTTCCGGCCACCGCAACCTTGACCTGCTGGGCTCCGGCGATCCTTCTGCCTCAGCCTTCCAAGTAGCTGGAACTACAGGCGGGCTACCACGCCCGGCTGATTTTTGATTTATTGTAGAGATGAGGTCTCACTAAGTTGCCCAGGCGGCTCTCGAACCCGCGGGCTCAGGCAATCCACTCACCTCAGCCTCCCAAGGTGCGGGATTACAGGCTGAGCCACCGAGCCCAGCAAGGCTATACTTTTAATAAGTCCTTCAGTATATTCACCGTAACTGCTTTAAATTGTTGTTTGCTAATCCCATCATCCATGTCATCTAGGGTATCTTTCCACAATGATTTCTTTGATTAAAATTTTTCTGGTTTTATACATAACTAGTAGCATGTCAGTGCTAGACTTGTATATGATACACTGTAAGAAATCTGTGTTGCATTGTCTTCCTCTAAATAGTGTTGAGCCTTGTTCTGTGAGATCATATACTTATAGGCTACACTTTTAGTCCTGTCTAAGCTTGGTTTTAGGTTTTATTGAGGGGAAAGGGTGTCTAGGGGAGCTCTGGGTCACTGCTCTTACTCTTACTGTTTACCTCTTCTGGAAATGGAAAGTCCTGATGGTTAATGGGACCTTTTCCAAACACTGTGAGAACATTGCTGGTCTTCCCTGAACTCCATAGAATCCACTGTTTGTCAGGATTTGAAGAGCCATGCCCTGTGTGAACACAGCCCAGGCATGGACCAAGCACCCATGGTGACCCCTACATAGACTTCTGTGTACCCATTGAGGCTCCTTTGTCTCTGGCATTCTTCCTCACAAATGCCAGCTGCTTCAGCCCCACCAAATCCAAATCCTTATGTCTCCAGCTAGTGTGCCCTACCTTGTCCCCAGGAACAGAGCTGGAGTGAATGTCAGGTTCATCTAGTGTGTTTCCCTCTCTGAGATACTAATGCCTGAAAATATTTGCCTTATCTGTTTTGTCCAGGCTTATGGATGTCTATGGCAAGGAAGGAAGTTCTGTCCTACTTACTTTCACCGGAATCTGAAGTTTTAGGGTGGTCTGAGCACTTTAAAGCACACACAGCTAGAGTCTCTTCCCTTCCCTGGTTCATGCTGGGTCCAGTCCAACCAGTCACTCATTTATAGAGTTAAGACCCATGGTGTGAGATCGTAGGCTGGATCCATGAACGTTGCGTCCACTCTCCTTCCCTCTTCCCCTTCCCCATTTCCTCTGTGCCACCATTATCCACCATTTTAAGAAGAATTCCTGAGAACAAAGTCTCCTACTGTCTAAGAGAAGAACATAGATGTTCCAAATGCCAGTTCCCACATCCCCTTCCAGCCCTAGTTTCAAGATACCCCCTTGAGGAGCAGATACTAAGCTCATTTACTCACTGCCGCGTCTTGTCTCCACAGTTCTAATTGTAGAATGACACAGCCTTCCTTGATTATCCTAGACTGAAGCAATCATTCTCCACTCTGACCCCTTGTCATTACTGTCTGAAAAATTCACTTGGCAATTAATCATGTCTCGCCTTAGGTTATCTCTTCTCCCATTGCCTACAAATGACATTCTGATCTCTTATTATATCATTTTTCACAGAATGTCTTGCTTCCCCATCTATGATGTAAGCTTCTTGATGGAAGAGCCTATACCCCACCTGGCATTGTATGTCACATGTGAAGGAATATATTATGGTCATTTGATCATGGTCATATGTTTGCTAACGAGAATGTTGACTCAGGCTGGGACACAGGCATTTACACTTGCAGAAGAGTCAAATGAGATGCTGATGTTTTTATTTTATCAGGTCTTGTCCACGTTTTGTCCCAAATTACCTGTCCTCTTGGGTCCAGGGTGGAGGCCTGCTGATTGCCCCTAATCTTGAGCCATAGGTTCAGACTAAGAAACTATCCTAATGTCTGAAACTTTATCCCAAGGCACGAGAGAGAACCACCGACCATTTGAGCTGTTCCCAGTCCTTTCTGATTTCTCTCCTACAAATTGTGGGTTTGGTGGTTCATGCCTATGTCTGAAAGTCGGCAGTAAAGAGCTGATTCTCCACCTTCCCATCTGTCAGTCTTTCAGATTCCTCAATATGGTGGCACCAGTGGTGGTCCTGAGTTTAAGGGGTGATTATGGGGAATGGTGAAGTGGAAAGAAGGGAGTCTTTTGTCTAAATGGTCTGAGCAGGCATAGAGTTTTCCTGGGAGAAAATGTCTAGGCACTAGTTGGCTGAAAGTGTCAGCTGCTAATGGGAAAAGTCTCTGTCCCAAATTTTATTCCTTTGCTTTTGGTCACTAATTCCAGTGTGGCTATCTTTAAAGACATTATATAGATGTAGAGGAGGTTATCAGAGCATAAGGGCTGCCCAACTCCAAAACCTAAAACTCACAATCTGAGCTGCTGGTGTCCTGGTCCCCACTGTGGGACAGAAGATGGATCTCTGTATATCCTACCAGGTAGCTGGGTTTCCTACAACACCTTTACTACCAATCATATTCTCGCTCTCTCTCTCCCCCCTCTTTCTCTCTCTCTTCCTCCCCCTCCCTCCCACTTATTCTCCCTCCCTTCCTTTTCCCCTTCCCAATCATTCTCTCAGTTGGAATGCTTTTAGTTTTAAGCCCACAGCCAGCATCTTAGGTCATGTGAATATTGACACTAGCTAATAAGAAGTCAAGTAGAACTCAGTGCCAGGGTTAGGTCAGCATTTACCAAGGTCAGGGCTCTGGATCTATGTCCTCTGTTAACTTTTGGACTTTCCCTTATGGTTTCAAGATGGTACCCCACTTTCAAGCATCAAAACTTCATGCAACTCTGTTCAAGTCGTGAAGAAGACGGCCAGGAGAAAAGAAGGGAGACCTTTCCTAGTATCTCCAAATAGACCTCTCCAACATCATTGGCCACAATGGCCAAAAAGGAACTGGTGTCCCTTGGGCCTGGGGAGACAGCCTACCTTTCAGAAGTACGTACATACCTGCATTCCAAGCTAAACAATTTTGAGATTATATTAGCAAAGAAAGAGGGAGAACGGCTATTAGGGAAGAATTGAATCCTCATATCTCTTCCCCCTCCTACCTCAAGGAAGGCAGCCAATCAAGCTGAACACACAGACAACAACCCTGCTTTGTTTTCAGTGGGTTCCTCATAGTAGGTAGTTATAAGGAGAGAGAATGTGCAGTTCTGAATGAGAACTCTTAGGTTCAAATTCTGGATTTGCAATTGGATAATTATAAGATCTTGAGCAGGTTAATTAACCCAGCCTCAGTGTCCTAGCATGTAGAGATCATGATGATGTTTATGTGGAAGCAGGTGAGGATGGCTACAATTTTTGAACACCTATGTACATGCCAGGCACTGTGGCAGACAGAATCATGAGATGCCCACCGAAATTCCCATTCCTTGCCATTCACACTCTGTGTAATTCTCTCCTTTTGAGTGTAAATGGAATTTGTGGATATGAAGGGTATCACTTTTTAAAAAATTTTGGAATCATGAGGTTCATGTGAGGAATTTTTACATAGGTATAGGGCATGAAGGAAAGGCGCAGGCTTCAGACAAGCCATGTCCCATCCCAGGAGCGAACATGAGACCCCATGGATGGTTGTGTATCCCTTATTCTTCCTGTCTCCCTCCTTTCTTCAGCAGTGCCCAGTGTTTGTGGTTCCCATAAAGGATGTCACTTCTAAGGAATGGTATGTGGCAAATGCTAAAATATTTAATTAATGTCCTTCATCAGTTGACTTCGAGTTAACCAAAAGAAGGATTATCAGGGTGAAACTCACCCAATCAGGTGAATTCCTTAAAAGAGCATTCAGGCCTTTCTTGAAGCTAGAGACTCCAAGCAGAAAAGACTCTTATCTTTCTATTGCTGGCTTTAAAGAACAAAGCTACCATGAATTCTACAGCCTTAAGGAAATGAATTCTGCCAGCCACCCGAGGGAGCTTGAAAGTAGATCCTTTCCCATTGGAACCTCTCATGACAACATAGCCAGCTAATGTTTTGACAAAACCCTAAACAGAGACCCATACACGCTATGCCACATCTCTGACCTATACAAACCATGGAATAATTTATAGGTGTTGTTTGAAGCCTAGAAACATGTGGTAATTTTTCTCACAAAGCAGTAGTAAACAAGCACGGGTGGTGTGCTTAACTGTTTATAGACCTTACCCGTCCAACGTTGGTCACATCCTGATGGGATTTGGGCTACTGTCTCTCAGGGCTGTAGTGTGTAACAAACAACAAGGCCTGTGGTGTCAGTTGTGTAACATATGCAGATTATTCAGCTACCTTTCTCTCTCTTGTTGCCTACCATGAAGCCTGTCTCCACTTCCCAAGTCTTCTAACTCAGAGAAGGCTAGCTGGAGGGAAGCAGACGAAACTCCAGACTACAAACAGCAATTCTAGCTGACCACCCTGGCAAGCAGCATGGCTGTTTATGTACAGGCAGCCTCCCCCTTTATCCTTTATGTTGCAAGCTTCTCAAGGACTAGGTGGCATATGGAGCCTGGCACACAGTAGGTGCTCAGTCATCATGGACTGAATCGCATTTGGGGAAGGACACTAAAAAGCTGATTGGAATAAAACTTCTAAAGCGTTTTGAAGGTTCCTCTGAGCTCCTGTGATGCTGAACTCCAACTGCAGCGTGTAATTGGGTTGAGACAGGGCCCTGCCCAGCATGGGTGGTTAGAGTTGTTGTTCCCTCTCTGGAGTGTTCTGGGAGAGAATTCTCATGTTCAGTGAGCTTCGGATTGACCCAGGCGGTGTGGAATCTCTCATAATAGGTCACATGTCTCTCACGCCATTGCAGGTCGGAGTCACTGAGATTATGAGTGGCTATACCAGGAAGGGCTCATGATTGACACCAGGAAGTTGGAGAGCATCATGTACTTATTCCTTATTTTGCATATTCAGGTGGACTTTGGAGTGGGCACAAGAGTGCGTATGTCCTACCCTTCCATCCTGCAATGGAGGGGCAGTTTACCGGACCACTGAGTCGTCAGTTTGAAAGCTAGTAGAGAACAAAGCTCTTTTATGAGGGAGAAACAAACAAAATGAAGCCAAGCTGAGGAGGCTGGAGCCAGATGAGCCTTCCCCATGGAGCTCAGGAAATTAACCCAGCATGGAGGTGATGTCTTCCTAAGGGGTGTGTGTACAAGTGCCTGGAGCCATGTGGCCCAGAGGACATCTGCCTCTTGCTGACTTTGAAATAGAAAATTCGCTCTTGTTCTCTGTGTGTGTGTTTGCACCGTAAACTGTGGCCTCTGTCTCAGAGGCCCAAGCTAGCAGATATAAACGTTGGTCGGTCGTCAGATCAGCTCATTCCGTTGCCCTGACATGGTCTTTGCGTTCAAACTCAGAAGGTCTAGTTCACTGGACTCAGCTGAACAGATGGGGAAGGTACATTTGCAGAGACATCACGTATGGTCAGTTCCTTCTGTAAGTTTCCAGAGCAGCTCCAGAGTTTCTTTGTGATGTCTTTTTAACATACCCACCAAAGTTCTTTCTGGAGTGACGTACTCGCCTGGGGGCCTCTCTCATTCGTTACTGGGAACCACCTTCCTCAAACAACATTCTTTCTACCAGAGGTAGACTGGAACAGAATGTATGTTGAGTTTTGTGCAGAATTTTTTCCCACTTTTATTTTAAATTGAGATTCATTTTTTTTTCTTGATTTTTTTTCTAAATCTCTAAATTTTTAAACACATTTTTAAATATTTCATATGAACTTGTTAGAAGGATTCTTGCTTCAGAATCATATGGTTGTTTGTGACATTTCTGGAAACAAAGGGGTGGCATTAGACTGAGTCGCAGGTGAAGGAAGGAAATGGCTTTTGAAGGTGACGCCTTGGATTCTCACCCAGAGGCTCCCCTGGAGGCCCTGGGCTGTGGCAGCTGGGAGCACAGCGGTATTACCCAATTTCCATCTAACTGGCCCATCAACATGCCAGTGCCTCCAAAAGCCATGATTTGCAATTCCAGGAGAAAATTCAGAAATCGGTGGGTAGAAAATAAGAGTTCCTCTGAGAAATTCACCACGTCTTTGACGGTGTGGGGAGGGACCACACCTTCCTGCAGCAGGGTGGTGCTGCGGTCCCCAGGTTCACAGCAGTGCTGGCTCTGCTGTGCTCTCTCCAGTCCAGGTCCCTGGGGCATGTGGCTTCCCTGGTGGGATACAGTCTCCACGGGCAGTGCTGGAATCTCTCTGTGCAGGAGGGCAACAGCCGGCCCAGCAGGGGCTCCAGCAGGGTCATGAGGTGGAGATGATGGCAGGAGCCAAGATCAAGCATCCCGGAAGGAAGCCAGTGCTTCTCACTGCGGGTGGGAAACAGCATACAGCTCTCCATTCCGAAGACTGCAGGATTGGTGAACTCGAAGCAGCCAGTGTAAGTAGCAGCATGGAGCAAACAGCTTTGATACGATTTCAAGAGGACATGGGACATTGGTGGGTGAGTTCTCCCAGAGCTTTGAGGTCTTTTGTGCATCCCCCACCACGTGCCCTAAACTGACTGGGAACATGGGTCTAACTCGGAATGGTTCTTCTTATATTAGTTCATTCATATTCCTTGTTCTGAGCTGTTTTGTTCTCTACAAAAAGATATCTTGAAGACATGGTGGTTCTAAGACTCTGGACTCATCCAGCCAAAACCAATAACAAAAATAGTCCCCCAAACACTCCCCTCATCGGTATGTCTCTGGTGCCTACTTTTTATGCTCCAGGGTATGGCCCATGGGTGGGGATGAGTGAACAGGAAGCCACAGGTGGTGGAGGTAGGAGGAGGTGGGAGTCTTGAACACACTGAGGGCAAGTAATGGTCTCTGCTTATGGGATGCGAGCTCTAACTAAGGAGGCTACAAAAATCTGGGCTCAAGTAAGCCACGCAGGCCTGAGCACTGACTGGGTGACCTCATGGTCGATTTCCAAACATCTGCTCAGACAAGGGCTATGGAGTTGAAGGCAGCCATGCTAGGGTGATGTGGGTGCCGTAGGCTGGGGTGCTCGGGACTGGATTCACCAACACGATGAAGCTTTAGGTCCCGAAAAAAGGGCGGAACTCGGGGAAAGAAGGGAGGATGCTCTGGCAAGCGGACGCCGGGCACAGTGCCATGGAGGAAGCCACCTTGAACTCAGGGAAGGGGGACAGGCATTCAGTCCCGCTCTCTGGGATCTCACTATGCCGCTTCATTTCTGTGGGGCCCTCCGTCCAGGTTCAAGACCACCGGGCAAAGTGTAACTTTCCCACTCCTGCCGGGAGGCTGCAGGCACCCTCAGCTAGCGACTTTGCATTTTCACCTGCTCTCCCTGGCCTCTCCTCTTTGCTTCTCCCTCCCCCCGGCCCCAGAGATGCCCTCTCTACTTGGTGCATCACCATAGCTTCCCTCCTTTGGGTTTGGCAGGGGCAGGTACTTGCAGAAGGTCGAAGACCCTTCTCAGCACCACAGTCGTGGAAGTGGCTGTGACTCCCACAGGTGACCCTTTCCCCAGAACTCCAGCACTCACAGGACTCCAGTAACACAGGCCCAGGGTTGGTAGCGTCTTCCCACTCTTTCTTGTGCAGCTTGCAATCCCTCTTGGGTTCTTTTAACTTCGCTTGTCTCCTGCCTTTTGTTTCCTGTCAGAACCTGACTAATACACCTTCCTCCCCCACGTACGAGAACATCTGCCTCAGACAAGTATTTTTCAGTGCAAGTGACAGATTCATTTCAAAATGTCTTAACTGTTGAAGGGAGTGTATTGACTCATTAAACTAAAAAGATCAGGCGTATTCTGTTTCAGGCACGGCTGCATCCAGGCACTCTGCATCTCCGGGCTATCCTTTCCACTGCATTGACACTAGTTCTCCTGTGGGGTCAGGTGGGGGTCAATACTTCCAGATTGATGTTCCACTGGCTAAGTAACCACCGTGAAAAGACAATCTCTCTTTCCAACAGAGTTCCAGGAGAAGCCTTTTTTTTTTTTTTAGAGCCCTCTACTAAACTTTATTTATTTTTGTTTGGAGCGGGATGGCATTGCTGTTTTAATAGGCTGGTCAGGGAGGGCTTTACAGAGGAGGTGGCGTTTGAAGGAGGTGAGGAAACACAGTTGCAGTTATCTGGAAGGAGGGTGACCCAGCAGAGGAAGCAGCAGGCACAGAGGCCCTCCCAGGAGAGCTTGCTTGGAATATTCAAGAAAGAGGACTGCTTCTCTTTCTTCTCTCTCTTCATCCTCTGACGTTCTCTCTAATTAGAAAGTGACACATGTCCTTCGTTAAAAATAAACAAGTTCAAGCTTTATAGGAGGGTCTGAAGTAAAAGAATGGCCGTCTCCCTCCTCAGCCTTCGGGGGCCTTGAGGCTTGATATCCGTGACTGACAAGGCCTGTGTCACATGTCTACTCCTGGACTGGGAACAGAAAGAGGAGCCAGAAGGAATATGCCCATTGGACAGCCCGTTGCCCATCACCCAGACTGAGAATGGGGGATGATGCATATTTCCCCACTGGAAAATTAGAAGGAAGAGAATATATCAAAATGTGTGACAGCGAAAGATGCTTGTCCTTAGCCCGAATCTGGCTTATGAAACTGTCTTGACTCCTTGGGCACATATTACCCCCAGTCTCGTTCATTATCTGTGCTGTGTTGAACCTTCTTTCCTGTTACTTAACAATGTCTTGGTAGATTTAGCTGCTTTTTTGTCACTGCCATTATTGAATTTAGCCCAGCTTTGTTTAAAACTCTAATTCTGTGAATGTTTCCAAATCTGTCTTGATCCTGTGTGGTCCAGACCCTCCTCACCTGAGGAACTTGGAGAGTGACTCTGGGTGGGGTGGAGGAGGGGGGAGGTAACGGGAGGTCTCCCCTGACCCTCCATCCTTCTCAAGGTTCTGACACCTCTGATGTCAGGGGTCCAAGGGGAAGAGGGAAAACTGTGGTCAGATTACAGATTACCGAGGAGCAGCGGTTTGGCTGTGGTGAGCTGTCCCTGGTCCTGAAACGGCTGTGTTGGGCCTGGCCTCTGCAGCTATGTGGTTGTCTTGGGGTGTGGTGTTCACCCCCAGTGCAAGAGCATCCATTGCTGAAAATGACTCACAGGGAAGTCCAGTCTCCATGCCCCGCCCTTCTCAGCGGCAGCACCATCACAGGGTCCACATAACTCCTTTTCCTCCAGCCTCCACAGTTCTTCCTGTGGAACAAAAGGATCCCAGAAGGGTTCTCTGAACTCTGAGGAGCGTGGCATGTCAGGAGCTGGTGGGAATTTCTCCTGCTTCCTTCCCGGACTCATTTCATACCACTTTCATCTTGCATGTTGGAGTTAGTACTTCTGCCCTCAAGTAAAAAACAGCGTGTGTCAGTGTCCAAATGCCCCCTCCAAAATTCAAGGGACCCATGCCATGCTCTCCAAAGACCCTCTTATTATGTTCCCCAGAACCAGAGTGGGTCAGGAAGTCTCATCATGAATGAGCCTTTGGTAAGCAGGTGGCCACAGAACCCTAACCCTAACCCTAACTCTAAACCTAACCCTAACCCATGATTGGCCAACTCTGGACACTTAGGAGAGTTAGAAGAGATGAAAGATGACTCTGCAATAGGTGACACTGCCCCAAACAAGCCAAGATGTATGGCCATCCCCAGTAGGAGTGATTTTTTTCTAGAGTTCCACACACTTTAGTTGATTTTGGGTGGAGAAGGGGGAAGCTCTCCTCCCCCAGAGGAAGGGGAAGACACAACCTTTCCCCACAAGCCTGTGTTCCTACTCCATGACCCACAGCCTGGCCATTGGCTGGCTTTCCCTGTGTTCCCTCCTCAGGTCTCACACAGGCTGGGAGGAGGGGCCAGTGTGCCGGCTGTTGGGTGCGGCTTTTGCTGTGGCTTCCCAGAAGGTCTTTCTGGATGTGGTGGAGAGGCCTTTATTTGGCTTTGGGGACTTGGCAACAATTCCGGGCTACAGAAACAACCTCCCAGCCAAGTTTCTCAACTGCAAACAACAGGAAAAAGTCTTTGGCTAATTTGAGTAGCAAACGGATTGACCCAAGGACACTGGCTACCCCCAAAGTCTCTGGGAGAGCCAGAGAACCAGGTTTGTCAGCCACAAAGCAACACGAACACCCCAGGTCTTGTCATGCACCAGCGACACTTTAGCCCTGCTCCATGACTGTGCTGTTAAAAGCCCTGCCGCTGAGGCAGCTTCGCAGGCAAAGTAGCTGCTGCCCAGTCTTGCTGGAACAAATTCCACTCATCCCTGCTTCTTTGCACCACTGCTAGCCAAATCAAAACCTGGGGAATATGCATTTGCTGGCTAAGCCCCGGTCCCAGGCTCCAGACCTAGAGGAAGAGGAGGAGGGGAGAAAGTATTGTGCCGTCTAGAATGTTTTGTCTCTAGAGTAGGTGGTTAGTGCTGTATCCCCAGGTGGGCGTTTCCACACTCCAAGAGAGGGATTTCAGACACCATGCAATCAAAAGGTATGTGGTGACCAACTCGCCCAGGATGGAGAGTGGTCCCCTAAAATATCAGGTCCTAATCCTTGGAACCTTGAATCGGTGACCTGGGGGTGGATACAGTGGTTCACACCTGTACTTCTGGCACTTTGGGAGGCTGAGGCAGGAAGTTTCCTTGAACCCAGGAGTTCAAGACCAGCCTGGGAAACATAGCAAGACCTCATCATAAAAAATAAAAAAAATTAGTTGGGTGTGGTGGCATGCACCTATTGTCCTAGCTACTTGGGAGGCTGAAGTGGAAGGATCTCCTGAGTCTAAGAGGTCAAGGCTGTGGTGAGCTGTGATCATGCCACTGCACTCCAACCTGGGTGACAGTGTGAGATCCTGACTCAAAAAAAAAAAACAAAAAACGGTGACCTGATACGGAAAAAAGACTTTGCAGATGTAATTAAGCTGAGATGGGGGTGATTATCCCAGGTGATACAGCAGGCCTTCTGTGATCACAGGTCCTTGCAAGAGGATTTGACAACAGAAAGGAAGTAGGAATGTCACACCCAGAGCAAGAGGTAGGGGGTGGTGAGGCAGGGTCCAAGAGCGGGAGGCCTCCAGGAACTGGAAAAGGTTCGGAAACGGATGCTCCTTTAGAACCACCAGAGAAACTTTGACCTCTTTGAGACTCTGTCCCGTGAGTCTTATTTTGGCCTTCTGGCCTCAAGATCTATAAAGCTGTCTGTCAATTTGTGTGGTTTAAGCCACCAGGCTTGTGGTAACTTGTTACAGCAGCAACAGGAAACTAGCACAGCCAGTAAACACTGAATAAGTTGAATGGAGACCTACCTCTCCCTCTCCTTTTGCAGGGACTGAGCAGCTGATGGGGGGGAGGAGTCTGGGAGGAGGGCCCACTGGAGGGGGGATCCCCTTGAAAATCTCCCTTCTCTTGTGCTGTGTGGCCTTGGAGTGCAAACAGCAGGGAAGGAAGATATTTGCAAGCCTCCCTTCCAGCCAGGGTGGGTGCTGAGAGGCTGCTCGTCACTGGCAGGCCCATGATTGAAAACAACTTGTGCTTAAGGGCTTAAGGAATCTGGAGGAAACAAAAACGTTCAGGGAGGAATCAGAGAGGAAATAACTCCTGTGTCAGCTGGAAAATTTGTTACACGCGGTGCCCGTGCTGGTGGCAATGACTTGTTCCTCTCTCTGAGCCTCCTTTGGGGAGGTGAAATTTCTGTGCAGTTGAAGCTCTCTCATGGGGTGGGAGTGGGGAAGGTGAGGGGGGGCTCAGAAGTTGGCAGATTTTTCCTGAGCTAGCTTTAGTCTTGGCAAATGGGGCTCTCCCCTCGCCCCCTTTCCCCCACGTGCTCGAGGGGTTCATGGTTTGTTCTAAGTTGTAGGATGTCTGAGTGGGATGGGGGCCAGGTGGCATTGCAGGTAGCTCACTGTCAGCTTCACACGGACTGATGCCCAAAACAAGAGCAGAAACATCTGTCTCCCGCTGCTTTTAGACTATGACCTCTTTTTTTTTTTTTTGAGTTGGAGTCTCACTCTGTCACCCAGACTGGAGTCCAGTGGAACGGTCCCGGCCACCGCAGCCTCGACCTGCTGGGCTCCGGCGAGCCTTCTGCCTCAGCCTTCCAAATAGCTGGAACTACAGGCGTGCGCTACCATGCCCGGCTAATTTTTTGATTTATTGTAGAGATGAGGTCTTGCCAAGTTGCCCAGGTGAGTCTCGAACCCACGGGCTCAGGCAATCCACTCACCTCAGCCTCCCAAATTGCGGGATTACAGGCTGAGCCACCGAGCCCGGCTGACTATGACCTCTTTAAGGTGCATCTTTTAAAACAGTGGCTCCATTTTGATGAGCTGTGTATTTGGAAGAGATGCCCCGTCACCAGGTTCAGGCGATGAGCAGAAACTTCCTATGGTGCTAGCCAGGCTCCTGGACCCTGAGTCTGACCTCCCCACCTGTGGTCCCCTGTCCACCATGCGGTTTTGCTTGACAACGCATATATTGGTAGGCAGTTGGCCGCGTGACCATCTGCTTCATGCCTGCCCCCCTCTTGGAATGGGGACTGGCCTGTAACTGTCTGTCTGGCTGTGGCTGGCTCTCCTCCCCATGCACATCTCAGTTAAACGTCGACCTGTTCTGTCTCCTTTATGCAACTGTCCTTTCTGAAATGACTCGGTTCCTTTATTCACTTGCTTATTCATTGTCTGCAGTGGCAGGCAATGCCCCTGACATCCTAACTCCCCAGGAACTCAGTCAACTCTACTGGCTGTTTTGTTCACAGAATAGACAGGGGCGAGAGAATCTTCTTTGTCCATCTATTTCCATGGGACGGGATATCCAACAGGATGACACATGGCCTCTGTCCTTCACTTAGGGTGACTCCTCCAGTGGGGGAGTTTGGGGCAGCTGACCCGTGCAGCTCCCCCCTGGGTCCACTTGCCCAACTGGGTTCAGCTGTGAGGACCCCGTGTTCCGTCCACACTGACAACTGGATGTTTGCGGCTGCCTGGTTCTCTGTGTTCGGTGTACAAAGCCCATGTGGCAGCAGGTCCCCAGTCCAGCCTTTATCAGTCAGGATACCTATGTTTTGATCTTCATCTGCCTCAATTTTGTGTCCATTCATTGTGGTTCCAATCTTGGTCAGAGAACAAAGAGTTCGTTTATTGGACTCCTCTGTCGCCTGTACACAACTCTGTCCTCGAGGCCTAAAACAGTGATTAGCACGTGGTAGGTGCTCAACCAAATTTTACTGCTTAGATGAATGGATGCACAGATGAAGGGGTTCAACGCTTATTATACTAATTTGCAAATAGTAGTCTTCCAAATATCTGTTGAAAGGGTTCATCTAGTGAAATAGCTATCTATGGGATTTCTACTGAGTGTACAGCATTTCTCTAGGTCCTGGATTCTCTGGCTTAGTCCAGGTAACTAACACAGACCTCAGAGTGAATTGCCAGGTCTAAAGAGAGTGGATTAGGTGGGGAGTTATTAGTGTTTATTATTTTAGCAAATGTCATTACCAATTGAAATTTCAATACTAAGAGCCAACAGGCTAGCAAACTTCTTAAATTTACTCAGGACTCACGTTAGGCAGAATCCCCAGCTGAAGCTACCCAGGAAAAGAAGAAGATGGATTTTATCTCTTTCTCTCACCACATGTCTTCTCCCATCCTCATGTTTCCTCCTCTACCTGAATTTGCTAAAAACAGAGGGTTGACTCTTACAAGTAAGAATGTTCTATTTTGATTTTGAACTGCATCACCCTGCTTGACTTTAATTTTCTAAATGTCTCAAGTTTGATGGGGATTTGGGATTACGTCAGTGAATAAATCAATCTGAGTTCAGTTATTTTAAATTCAAACTGTAGCATGTGCACACATGCATGCATGTGTGTGCGTGTACCTGCACGCACGCCCGCAGGTCTCTTGATTTAAGGGTTTGGATTTCCAAATGAGTCCATGGCAGAATATCATAGTGGTACGTCCTTCCACATTATCCTGTGCCTGTAAGTGCAGTTCCTGATTGATGAATAGGTCTTGGTGGTGCATTTGAGAGGACGGGCTCTTTTATTGCAAACGAAACTGATGTCCCTCCATATAATAGGAAGTTATGGATCATTTCCTTGAAGAACTCTCTTTAGAATTTCAGGAAATGAGTGTTTGGGGAAATGGAATTTAAGATGTTAAAGCAGGTTTTTTTTAGGTAATTGGTGACCTCCCAAGTAATCTGAGATATGAAGCTTATCAAACACACACTGGAGCCCTCTGAATAAACCATAGACACAGTTCAGTTTTCATCAAGAAAATGTAAACACAACACACTTTACTTGTCTGTTTGCTTTTCGGTGTGCATATGTGCCAAGGAAGTATGTCAACTAAACCATCCCTGATATTTTGGGGGATGTTGAACTCAAAACTCAGCCACGTGTCTAAAGCATTAGGTTAAGTCTGCCAAGACTTCAGTTAATAAACAGCATCTAATCAATAAGAAACAGCCTTCCTGGATTAAGCAGAACTGGAAGAACAGTTGGCCATACACAGACCAGGGATTCCTCCTTCCAGGGCGGGAACCAGGGAGCACGTAGTGTGTCACTCCTCTTTATCCAACGGGTCAATATTTGGAAGGAACCTCAACTGCTATGTCTTATTTTAAGTTTTGCTCTCCTGAGAGAAGGCAGGAGAATAGGAGGTGGTGCTCTGAGGGGACTGATGATATTTGGCGAACGGTTTGTATGTCACTGGGAAAGGATTCTTGGAAATCCCCTCATGGAAGACTTAGAAATCTAATTGACTTAATTACAGAATGGAAGGAAGGGAATTACCATGCACAAGCCAAGAGGGACCCAGATGTCACTTTGAATCATTTTGCCTCCTGGTAAACTGTTTTCAAGTAGGAAAAAAGGAAAGGCTTGAAGCTTAAACAAAAGCAGCTCAGCTGGAAACAGATGTGTTCCCTGACACTATGGCAACGCAAGCACCATCACTAAGGGGTGTGGCCCTGCTCTCTTGCATCCCCTGTGAGCTTGCATTCAAGGTCAAGTGAACAATGCACAACCTCTTGCATTGAGAGTGCTGACAGCGAGTGACAGCGAGCTATGGACTAGCAGGGCAAAGTCACAGAAGTGAATCTTCCTGAGCAATCAAGAGAGGATTAATGGGTTTTCACAGGTCTGGATTTCACGTGTACTGAAAATGAATACTCATAAGTGCTGGGAGCTATATTTTGGGATAAAGTACACAGATACAGGTTCATATACGTATACGCATAAATAGTTTTCCCAAACATCTGACAATGGCTTTGCAGAAATGTTGAAAAGAATAGGAAATGGGCAAACACATTATGTGAATAAATACAAGTGGAAATGTTTTATCATTCTGGTGACTTGAAGGGTCAGCCTCTCTCACCTTGACCTGTCCCAATAGAGCATCATTCTTCTATTTTACTTTGCATGTGTCAAAACTAGGCCACCTCAGTGATAAAACATTTCTCACAAGGCCATCAAAGGGGTGCTGAGATTTGAACCTGGAATACCCTGGGGCCAGTTTTTCATTCAGTCTCTATGACCACATTGTTTTCCACAGAGACTGCGTTTTGAACGGAACTAGTCTGTTTGGCCAATTAAAAAATGCACTTTCCTAACATTTACTCTAATACAGCTATCAGAGCAGAAAGTGAAATGACCTTGGTACCGTGGTCTCACCGTCTGTCTACAGCATCCCGAAAGGTGCAGGCATCCATGCACCTGGGCACACTGGGCACAGGTGGGTCTCTTCTGAATGGGAGAAGAACTCCAGCCTGTAAACTTTGGTTTCTTCCTTGGATGCTTTGCCAACTTGTCCTGCAGGATGAAAGACCGTATCTTGTTCATCTTTGATTTCCCAGCGTCCAGCTCAGTGCCTGGCTTACTAATGGTAAACAAGCCAGAGGAAAACTCCAGACTAATATTCAATAATTGACTTTTGCAGTTGCAACTTTTGCTGTGCCTACTTTGTTGCCTTTGGGACCTTTAGATGACGAATAACATGTAAGACACAAGATAAGATACAGGCAAGGTTTCTGGCCTGTCAAAACCCAATATCAGTTTAGGTTGAAGGAGATATGACAGAATCTTTATCTGGAACACCATGGAGGTCATCTTATTTAAAATATCATCTGTTCTGTTGCATTCTACTACAAAGACAGAGAGACGAGTTATAAGAGTTTCTCTCAACAGAACTTTGAGTAATTAATAGATCCAAAGAACGCTGGGGTGTTGAATAATGCATGATGCCATCTCTGGGCTCACAGTGGTCCCTAACCTTTTTGGCATCAGGGACCAGTTTCTTAAGACAGTTTTTCCATGGACCGGGGCAGGGGATTGTTTTGGAATGATTCAAGTACATAACATTTATTGTGCACTTTATTTCTATTATTATTACATTGTAATGCCTAATGAAATAATTATACAACTCACCATAAAAAAAAAGGTGCGGATGGAAGTTGTAAACAAAATAATGGTCAGACCATGTGCAGACTAAAATAAGTGTGGAATTCTGACTTAAAGCCAGCCACCAGGTGCAGTTGTACACGATAAAGTACATCACCT